>CAUYLG010056620.1:0-88574 GCA_963573385.1 Cacajao melanocephalus
TGGGGTGTTAAAGTCTCCCACTATTATTGTGTAGGAGTCTAAGTCTCTTTGTAAGTCATTAAGAACTTGCTTTATGTATCTGGGTGCTCCTGTATTGGGTGCATATATATTTAGGATCATTAGCTCTTCTTGTTGCATTGATCCCTTTACCATTATGTAATGTCCTTCTTTGTCTCTTTTGATCTTTGTTGGTTTGAAGTCTATTTTATCAGAGACGAGAATTGCAACTCCTGCTTTTTTTTGCTCTCCATTTGCTTGGTAAATCTTCAAACAATTTCAGTCTCCTATGGCTTCACCAGCATTTCCTATCACATATCTAAAAAGGTGTATTACCTATTTGATAATTATTCTCAGAGAACAGAAAAAGTGGAAACACATTTTATTCCATTTTATAACAAAAACACTTAAAACTATTTCAGTGTTTAAGGAGAGAGTAATACTTAGGCAAATCTAACAAAATTTAAAAATTTGAAAGAAAATGTTAGCCAATGTTGGAAATATAAAAAGTTTAATTAGAAAAAACAGTTACATTTCTAAATCCTATAACAAACATAAAATAAAACAAAAATATACATTTTGTTATTCAAAAAGATTAATATGGAGATACATCATATTCATTGACAGAAGTAATTAAAATTTAAAGATATCAATTATTCATGAACTCTGCAAGTAAAGCAATTTCAGTCACAATACTAAAAGCTTTTTGTTGTTTTGAATGATAATTGACAAGCTGATTTAAAAATAATTATAGAAATACAAAGACTGTGGAGCAGCTAAGACATTCTGGAAGAGGAATGAGATGGAGAAACGGCTATGATGGACATCAATTCATTTTAAAATTTGAATGATTTAATAAATGAGTATTGGCTCAGGGATTGACAAAGAGTGGTGGAATATAAAAGAGCTGAAGAACAGATCCATGAATATATAAGCGCAAAGTAGAATTTCACAGCAGTGAAGAAGGAAAAATCTTTAAGATAAATATTCTATTATATTGAAAATTGCACACTTCTTCTTCCTCTTCCCCCAAATAAAAAAAGAGGAAAGAAAAAAAAAACTTGATGTCTACCTCAAAATTCAGAAAAACAGAAAAACTTAAATGTAGTTGAATATAGATTTGATATTAAAAAGCAATACAAAGCTTTAAAATATAATCTTGGAGAATACCTTTATTATATAATAACTGAAAAAGATTGGTTATACCTGACACAAAAATTACCAATAATAAATAAAAACTTGATTAATTATACTCTATTAAAAATAATAATTTCTGTTTATCAAAAGACACCATCAGAAAGTGAAAAAGAACACTTGAAAAAGAAATGATATTTGTGATACATGTAATCAATATATAACATCTAAAGAAATAATTCATAAATGACTTATTCAAACCAACCTATCCAAGGGAACGATGAACAAGAGACTTGTCAGGGTCTTCATAACAGAGGATTTATAAATAGAAATGTGCTCAACCTAATTAGTTAAAACTGGAAATTCAACTTTAGTAGTAAAAGAAATGCTTATTAAATCCACAAATCAATACCACTACATACTAACTTGAATTGCTGAAAGAGAAAACACACAATACAACAGAGATCTACTAACAATTCCACAGGGTATATAACTTAGTATGACCATTTTGGTAAACAGCTTGCAAATTTACATTTTTATATCTGGTAATGCTCATACCTTATCACCCACATAATGCATTCCTGTTATACCCTGAAGAGATACTTGCACTTGTGTACAAAATGTGTGTGATACTCTCAAATGTAATATTGAGCTACAAGATAACCATAAAATGTATATATTGTATAATTCCATCCATTTTAGTTTTTTTTTTAGCATACTTAAGAAATTAGACACTAAAAACCAGCAAGAAAATGATTTGCATAAAAGTCAGAATGAAAGTTTTCTTTATGGGGAGGAATTAAAGTGAGTAGTGGTTGGTTAAGGAATAAGCGGATTTTCTAGTATACAAGCGATTTTTTTTGACATGGTGGTTACGTCCTTCTTGTTTTTGAAATAAGTTGTTGAGTGTATTCTTCTGTACGATGTTTTATTGAGTGTACATTTTTGTATATGCCATTTATTACAATATAAAAGAACATGAAAATAGTTGGGGAGCCAGCTATGTTTTGTATTAACAAAAATGAATTAAAATCACAGTTGAGGTTTGAGTTAAAATTGTGGAATGTCATCGTCATGAAATCTTGGAGCCAATATAATCAAACACTCTTATTAAGAAAGTTGCATGATTTCTGGTGTGAATTTACTTTACATCATTGAAGCAGTTATGTAAGAAAAAAGTATTTCTTATTTAATCGGATTCATTTTAGATTATTAACAACGTGTTAATTGAACTTTTGTGTATATTGTGGATTAAAGGAATTTCTTTCTATAACAGAATGTCAAAAGCTCTGCTTTATAATTAGGCAGTTCCTAGTTGCCTTTTGGTTTGACTCCCTTTTTTCAGCAATTAATTGCACAGCTGAATGCCAGTGTTTTTATTCCATTGGTGAGAATCAGTTCTTTTAGACATGACTGACTGATTTTACACTATCACTAAGCAAGTATAATAGTTCCTGTTCATAGTTTTTTCTGTCCCTTATCTTGAAAACTTTTGGCTCTGTAAATGAGTAGGTGTTAACATTGATTTGTCTGTTATTCTAAAAGGACTTCTTCCTCTCATGTGTTCTTTATGCTTATAAGACTTTTATCTACCCAGCAAGAATAAGAACAGCTTATTCACAAACTACAGGTTATTTGGCATTCCAGCTACATGAATGGAAAGTAAAAACATAGTGAGAAAGAAATAGATATATGGGACTCAGTAAAGATTCACAGAGTTTGCATGAAGATGTCCTGCTAAGGGAACCACATGAGAGGTGAATGATGTCTCCTGAAATTTGGAGATATTCTCTTAGAAGACCTCCATCTGTCACTTCCAGGAAGCATGCCTCTGTCCTGACAATCTGCTGAGCCCTCAGTTTGTGTGCTCCACAATAAAGCGGGGGCACATGTGACCAACACCTTATAGAAACAGTGCTCTGAAAGATGATAAAAATGAGAGTAGAGTTGGTGCTTGAGGATAATGAAACTCCAAGAACACATACTTGGGTGAAACTTGGCTTCGAATTTCACTAAATTCAACTCTAAATTACATTAGAATTTATATTACATTAATAATGTAATTACATTACATTACAATTACGATAATAAAAAGAACAAAATTACGTTACAATAATAAAAAGAACAAAAGCTGAAGAATAATATTTTGACTTGAATATATGTTTCATAGACCTGGTATATTAGTCTGCTGGAGCTGCCGTAACAGAATACCAGACTGGATGGCTTAAAGAACAGAAATTTATTTCCTTACAATTATGGAGACTGGAAGTCCAAGATCAAGGTTCAAAGGGTTGTTTTCTGGTGAGGCCTTTCTCCTTGGCTGGCAGATGGCCTCCTTCTCAGACCCCATCTTGCTGTGTCTTTACATGGTCTTTTCTCTGTTGCACAACCTCCTTGACTTCTTATGAGGACATCAGTCCTATTCAATGAGGATTCCACTCAAACGACATTATTTACCCTTAATTATCTCCTTAAAGGCCCCTCTCTCCAATATGGTCATATTGGGGTTTAGAGCATTAATATATTAATTTTTAGAAACCCATGGTGCAATCTATACATCTAAAAAATAATTTAATCTGTATTTTCAGAAATCTCATATGTGTTTGCATGAAAGTTGATATACTAATATATTCTCATTTATATTAATATGAATGATCAGGTTTTGTGTATGTATTTACTGAAGAAGATCTCAATAAAAATATTTCCAAAGAGGCCACTTCCGCAAATGAAAGATCGTTTTACATCAGCTGGTTAGTAGCAGACAGTTGTCACAGGACTTCCTAACACAAACTGAGCTTGGAGAAAAATTAGAAGCAATATATGAGTTTTCCCTTTCCACACTTGAATGACAGTTTTATTATGTGACTCAGCTTCAGTCAATAAGCTGTGGTTCACTGCGACATAACTGACTTTCTTGTCGCTTTTTTTCTTGCCTTATAATTTTGGAGTATGACAATTACTGATCATATTCTCAGTGCAATCAAACTTGGCATTTTACAAAGGCCAAGGGGTTTAAAAATATCATGCTTTAATGCAGAATTTGAAAGGTAATATTGAATATGAAAAAATCAGAACACTATTCTAATGCTATATATAAGATGATTCTATAAAAATGTAATCATAAATCTCATAAAGTTTTTGATAAATCATGATTGCATGAAAAGAAAGTAAAATAGTGTAATATAAAATATACAAAATAATCTCCATTTTCTTATTTTACTTTGTATCTGATAACTTAATCTTCACTATCAAATTTTTCATTATTTAACATTTAACAAATATTTACTGAGTACCCATTATGTGCCAGATTCATTCTAGATACTGGATCTAACAAAAATAGTAGAGAAAACAAAGTATTGGATTTCATGAAACTTACATTTTGCCTTTTTAATAGTGATCGACTAAATTATGTTTCATAACATAGAAAGATACAGTTAATTTCTGGGACCTGTTTCCTACTTAAAATGATTTTACACAAATAAATTATGACATAGAAGCAGACAGAAAGAAATGAGTTTAACAATTATTTAGCCACTGTATAATCAAGTGCATCTCTAAGTATTAATATAATTTTGTGTTTCTATAAGCATATATGTTATGAATATAATAATGCTATACAAACATACAAATTAACTATAGACTCAAAATTTAGAATTGAATGAACCCATAGTGATAATTTACTTCGACTTCTATGGAACACAAATTGTCGTCCCTAGAAACAGGTCATTCACAAATTCCCAAAATAGTTTGACACATAATTAACTCATAGTCTCCTGGGGAAAAATGTTTCAAAGCTGTTTTTAAAACATTATAAACAGGTTTTTCACTATAAAATAAAATAATGCCCCAAATTTAAAAGCTTATATGAAAAAATTATGTGAGCTAACGAATTCTATGAGTAAAAATGTCATCTATACTCCTTCCAGAGAAACTTAAGATTCTTTCTCTGTATGATAATAGATTTTGCATGTAGATATACATACACAAATATTTTTGTAAAAATTTAATTATGCTCTCATGTGTTCTAGATTTTTTTTCCATTACAAAATGCTATGAAATTTTATATATCAAATGTATAATGAGATACATATTTTCAATGACTTAGATTTAATTTTTCTAATGAAATATATTAATTAACAAGGTCCTCTATAAAGAAGATGATTCATATATTAAGCTATGTTTGTATGGTCACTCTTTGTGCATACTTTTTTATACTTTGCTTAATAACTTTCTTCCATCAGTTCTTGGAAGAGAAAATATTAAAACTGAAATAATTTCTAGTAGTTTTAAAGCTATAGCTATTGTATCAGAATGTATTTTTTCATACCCTAAAGTATACAGAAATTTAACAATTTTAGCTGACAATTAGATAGATACAAATATTTCACTGAGACTTGCCATTTTCTCTTTGATTAATAGAAATTACAATGATCTTTGATTTTTTTTTCTTTTTAGCTTGATATATCACTTATTGGATATATAACATGTCTTATATCCTTCATGATTAATTCGACTTTCCTTTTGCACTACAAACTACCTTGATTACTTTGTGTTGCTCTACAAAACATTTTAATATATGATAGGGCAAATTTCTATAACGTTTTCAGTATAACTACTTTACCTAAAGTTACTTTTTAAAGTTACTTTATGAATATTGCAATTCTATGGAATGATTTTTGAGATTATAATAAATTTATATATTCACAGAGAAGTGTCATCTGCATAAAATTAAGTCTTACTGAAAACTTGTTATGCATCTCAAATACTTTATTTATCAAAGGCATATTGAAGAAGAAATGAGAAGAGATTTAATCTATCGTGGTCCTTTGGGAAGAGATAATAATTTGGGGGCAATGTTTTCAGGACAAAAGACTTAATTTGACAGAGATTAAAGAACATGATAATGTCAGCAGAGGTTGTAAATACACATGAAGGCTGTTTTGTTCGTGTGCTATTTAACAAATCTCTTTTTTGTGTATGTCCAAGGAAATAGGTATTACAATTATAGTTATTCAAGGATTACTCTCTTAATGGCATGGATTTATACACAGTTGGGAACTAAGGTATAAATTTCCAAATGTATACTTACAAGTATATTTAACTGAAAATCTAAAATGATATTCAAGCTTTTAACCTGTAATTCAAAGTTCTCAAACATCAGAACATGGGCCTGTGGGTCTAGAAACAATTGATTTTAAGAAGTCAAAGAGAGTAAACCAAATTTACCTAAAGGAAAACAGTCCCAGATGAAAACAGGCAACAGTTTCAACAGGAACATTATAGATATCCAAACTACTATTCCTTAGTCATTAAAGAAATGTAAATAAACATAAAAGTTCCAGATTTTGATAATTGTGGAATAGATTGTCAGTTTTGACTTCCCACAGACAAGTATAAAAACACAAAGGCACTGCAGTATCACCAAGAGAAAGCAGAAACTGGAGGATTCTAACCTTCAAAGACAAAGTTGCACTTAATGAGATCTGTGTTTGTCGTTTTTCTGCCTGAGGGTGTTCCCCAGTGCTTATAGTTGGGACAATAAAGCCAGAGTCTTCCAGACTTGAACTGTTAGGAAGCAAGGGGTCAGCATAACAGGCACATTTTCAGTGCTGAAGCAGGAATGAAGAGAAACCTATGAAAAATCACAGCCCAAATATATCATTATACTTGAAGGACCCGAAAGGGAGAGCATGTGCGCCACAGCTTGTTGGTCAGCTTCCAGTGCAGCCTGTTCCTTTGGGCCTGCTCTAAGGATGCTAATTCGCAGATTAGCCAATATAAAACACCAAGAAGAATGCCTAAGTGTGGCACATATTTGTCTCCAATTTCCAAAGAGTTCAATAAGGTAATGTGTCTACTCTGCGGTTGGTGAGGTTCAAAGAGATGGCAGTTTTTTTCTGGACTGCTGAAGAGACTTCACCTTGTGAAACCACCCACAGAGTCCTAAGAAACATTATTTGGTGAGCAGAGAGCTAAATTTTGTCACAGTTTAATAGCTACTCTTGTTGGCAGATGTTTGATAATCTCACATCAAGACCTTCAGACTAAAGATTCTAATTATTGATCACCAGAATGTCATCAATACAGTAAATCACTGGGCATCAGAGGTTAGAGGCATGCATCCTATATCCTCATCCTATATCCTGACCCATCTGCTGGTGGCAAATGGCAGGGTAGTTTAGATACCTCTTGGGGAGAACTGTAAGGGTATATTGGAGGCCTTAACACAAGAATGTGAATTAGACATGGTTTTCAGTTGCCAGTGGAATAGCAAATAAGCTATGGACAATTACTGAGACAGTACACCAAGTGCCATCAATCTGTGTCATTGATTCAGTTGCACTCAAAATATCTAGAACAACTGGGACAAAAGGAACAATCACTGAACTCAGTTGGTGATATTTCCCTGTGAGCCCACAGCAACCCCTGACTATTTTAAAATTGACATAGAGGGCTACTGAACTGAGATATTGTAACTCTTCTTAGCCATGTTCTCTTTAAGTCCTTAATCATATAACTATAACTGTTTTTCTCCTCCAAATTTTTTATTGGACCAGCTAGGAAAAAGCCAGGAAGAAGTGGAAGCTTTGGGAATGATTTATCTGTCCCAGTAGCACTTCAGGACATATGAATCTTACTGTATTATCATGTCTCTTTTGTCATGTATGAGATGAAGAAATATAAGAATACAACACCTTAATTTCTACCATATATTCCCATATAAAAGCTCAAAAGCAGGACACTGAATTGGTCCAAAGAGCTCTACCCACAACATGAGCTCACGTTAACTTCCCTTCTTCAGTATGGACCTTTAACAAACCCCATCAGTTGAATTCAAATTAAACCAGTCCCCATGCAAATGGATACAATAGTGTGTTGGGTTTCTGTATCCAATGGAGTAATAAAAGTTTGAGTCTCTGCCCTCCTTCAAGTTCCCAGTATAGTTAGACTGGTGCCTATGTTCTTTGGTTCCCCTTGACACAGGCAGACCTCAGCTCCACTGCTAATGGCCTTTCCCCCTAAGGTAGCTGGATTCTAGGTGGAAACATCGAAAACAACCAGGGACCACTGGGGGAGAGAGGGACTTCGTGCCAATAAGCAACGTGCAGTTACTTTCAGTTCTGAGAGAAAAAGCTCAAGAAAAATAACTTCTATTTTTGGGGGGGGCTACACTTTGCCATATATTCTCATTACTGAAACCATTAATTTATATTTCTGTTTCTTGAATTGGTTGATAATTGCTTTGCAAAAATGTATCAAATGTATTATTTTATTGTTTGTTGAGCACCTCTATTAGCCAGAAAATTTTGCATACACACACAAACTTGTTGATATTTATTATGCTGTATATCTTCCATTTGCCTCCATTCTTCTGTGTGCTGTCTTCCTCTGTGTCCCAGAAGGCTGAACTGGAAAGGCTGAATCAGTGGATTCTTTATCCTCTAGCTTCTAGTTAAACTCAGTCAGAGATAAGCACTGCCAGAAGATCCATAGAGAAGAAGGGAAATAAGAGAGTTAGGTCGGTATGTTTAATACATAGCTCTCTCCTTGTAAGGCGGGCTGTGTCCATCACTGAAGATCAAATCTTCTATTATGTGGGTCTTTCAATCTAATCCCTTTATCTTTGGGTTTTAGCCCTGGCTTACTACATCATGTGGTTTTCCTTAACTCCAGACAATTCTTTCTCAAGTGCTTTTTATAAGATTTCTCTTCAAACTATCCAATTTGCGAGTGTTACGTAGTTCCCGCTATGACACTAAATGCGTATACCCTTCCTATGGGCAAGGCATATTTTATTAATCTCTATGCATAATTTTTGATAGCCACTATAAAACTTTGAAGGAAGTATGATTAGTATTGAAGAAATTTTGGCTTAGAGAGGTTAAGTAATTTCTCCGGGGTGGAAGAGCTTAAACTCCATGTTAATTCTAACTCTGTAGCCTGTGTTTTTTCTACCTAGTAAGTGTAATAATAACAATGAAATTTTTTTCCCTATCAGTAACATAACCTATATCATTGCCATTACATTTTGCCTTTTTAACTTCATAATTACTCTGAAATGTATTAATGATAAGATACCAAAAATAATTATAAATAAAAATTCAACATAAAACATAAGAAAAAAAACTGTTAAGCTTTACAAACCCTAAACTATACTTGAGATCTTTGCTTTTTATACTCAGAAAATCCATAAAATTATATCCATTCTTAGATCAGAAGGATTTATCATCTGAAAAAATGAACTTTAAATTTCTGATTTAGCATGATTTGAAACTTTAAGAGACAAGTAGCATCATGGCAGAACTATGAAGTGTAGAAAATGGAATGCAAATGCTAAAAGATTTAGCTTTAGATTAAATCACTTTGTATATAGCTGATCATACTGTTTTTGCTAAGCCTTGTTTAAATATCATGTTTATATCCAAGTATTTTTTATTTTAAGCATGTATACTTTCCCCAAGCAATAGTGTTTATACTGCTATCTAGTTTCTGGTTATTACAGTTGTTTTGAATTCTGACACAAAATACTGACCTCTGAAGCTGTTTTTTATTAAAGACGCTTTGAAACTTTTTTCTCCCTATTGTATTAAATTAAGATTTTCCTTTTTCAAATATCATGCTACTATTTATTCCTGGCAGTAAAGATTTTATTCTGTGCTCAAAGAATTCATAACTTCAAAAAAAACCAAAACCAAACAAAATTGAGCATCAAATATGTGAAGCATAAGAAAGGAGAATTTATTTCAGTTCTTTAATGCCTCTTTCCTGCCAACATAGGAAGCACTGAGGATCTCATAGGATTTGATCATTCCAATTGTTCATTCAATAATTTAATTTGCCTTCCTACACTAGAATGGGGAAAAGTGAGCAGCTAAACAATAATGATTTTTCTACAGAACAAGTCACCTATAAAAATAAATTATTTGTTTCAAAATGCAAATCTGATTATGTTGCCTTTATTTTAAAAATGTACCAATGGGTTTCTATACCCTCAAGATAAAGATAAAAAAATAGTATGATATAGTTTGGTTAGGTGATCCCTGTAAATCTCATGTCGAATTATAATCCTCAGTGTTGGAGGTCGGCCTGGTGGGAGGTGATTGCATCATGAGGGTGGATTTCTCATGAATGGTTTCACATTACCACCTTGGTGCTGTCCTGGAGCTAGTGAGTTCTTGTGAGAGCTGGTGGATTGAAAGCATGTAACACCTCCACCTTCACTCTCTCTCCAGCTCCTTCTTTTGCCACGTGAAGTGCCTGCTTCCACTTTGCCTTCCACCATGAGTAAAAGTCCTTGAGATCTCCCCGGAAGTAGATGGTGCCGTGCTTCCTGAATAGCTTGCAAAACTGTAAGCCAGTTAAACCTCTTCTCTTATCAATTACTCAGTCTTAGGTATTTCTTTACAGCAATGCAAGAATGGCCTAATACATAATTTTTCCCAAACAGATAATGACTGCATCCTGGCTCCCCATTGTGTTCTTTCAGCTGCATTGCTTTGCAGTAATTCTTCTTGATGTGGGGTCTTTGCATGTATTTTTTTTCCTGCACTTGGAACACATTCTACCTGTTCTTCAATTAAATTGTATGGTTTTCTCATTTCAGCTTAAGCCTTCCATTCCAATAACAGTTTAGATTACAATCTTTTGTTCTAAGTTCCCATGAAACTATGTTTTATATTTTTACAATATACATATCAGTTTGATTCATTGGTAAAATTATTGGTTTAATGTTAATTTCCCTATCTAGCATGCAAGCGTCTTGGGAAGGGGTACTATGTACATTTTTCTCTAGCCTTTTAATCTCTGTATACAGTAGACTGATCTTGCAAATACCCTAAATGTGTTATGTTGATGGTGCACAGTTCAAGCTGAGAGACATGGCTGATACCACATTCTTCACCTCAGACTCAGATCTAAAACTCCCACTACCTTGATCCCTGACCTTGCTAATCAATATTTTTTAAAAGTAGGGAGGGTGATAGGAGAAGCTGCTCATAAAATAAATTAAAACTTTGTTGTGCATTATTATCTCCTTACTCTGGGGTGTTATAAGCAATGCTCTTAAACGTTTTTTTTTTATACTTTACAAATGCCAGTGTGCTCTGGGAATGGTCCAGAGAACAAACACTTGAAGGGTAAGTAAAGAAGCATCTGCTATCTCTTAGTTGCAGGTTAAATACATGGAGTTCACAAGAGACTTCTGTGTCCAATATGAAAGAACAATTCCATAACAAGTCGGATTTTCATTTTTATCTGTACACCAAACACCACAACACTTACTGGGTGTAGGAAAATATCTACCAACAAGAGTATGCTACATAACATGTTATGCTACATCAGGAACAGGAGAATACAGATGCAATAGTCAGTTGAGCTCTTACGAAAATGGGGTCAGGAAAAGCTATATGGGTGATATGATATTTTGTGGATGATTGGAAGATAGACATGGTGGTGGGGGTGTGGGCAGACAGAAGTGTTAGTAAATATATTCCAAGTAAAGTAATTAGTATATGTCTCATTTAAATATGAGCCTGAGAGATTAAAAGGCCTGGAAAATGTCAACGATGTCAGCAACAAAAAGTGCAAGGTAGAATGACCTGAGTTGAAGCTAGAAGAATTAGTAAAGAAAGTGTTTTATAGGAGATTCTATGAAGTTATGGTATGAGCTTGTGCTACAGTCTAAGGCCTATGAAAAGGCATTGATTCATTTTAAGCTAGAATGTGACATGATCAGTTCTTATAAAATATATCACTCCAGTTGCTTTGTGAAGAATGGATTAGAAAGATCAAGATTGTTGCTGCTTCATACCTATGAATGTTGCTTATGTTCTTCACAGAGATGGTGGCCATGAGGCCACATGGGGATGAGCATGTGTAGCACGTAGTTTGGAAGTAGAAAGGACAAAACAGGGAATTTTTGGATGTTGATGAGCCTTTCTTAAACTTTTTTATAGCCCAAACTAGGAAAGTTTAATTTCTGTATAGCAGCTATCCAAATAATGAAATAGTCAAGAGTATACAGTATCATGCTACTGAATACCATTCTTGGATGGTACTAGCAGGGATAGGTTGTTGAAGAAAAAATTACTTTGTGGAAGAAGTATAGTTCTCTTTACCTGCTTCAAGAAAAAGAGAGGTTTGGAAAAGTTATGTCATATAGTTTGGATGTATATCCCAGCCCAAATCTCATATTGAAATGTAATCTCCAGTGTTGGAGGTGGAGTCTGCTGGGAGGTGATTGGATCATAGCAGCAGATTTCTTTTGAATGGTTTGGCATTGGTAAGAAATGGATGCCAAATGAAGGCATCCCCTGCGGTGCTGTCCCCACAAGAGTGAGTGGGTTCTCATGAGATCTGGTTGTTTACAAGTATGTAGCACCTCCTCCCTTGCTCTCTCGCTCTGACTTTTGCCATATGATGTATTGTTCTCCTTTTGTTTCTGCCATGACTGGAAGCTTTCTTGGGCCTCCCTAGAAGCAGAAGCTGCTCTGCTTCCTGTACAATCTGCAGAACCGTGACCCAATTAAACCTATTTTTTTAAAAATAAATTACTCACTTCAGGTATTTTTTAAAGCAATGTGGGAATGGATTAATACATTATAAATCATTATGAAAGTCCTTAGAACACCTAGAAATAGCAAAATATTATGTGTATTTATTAAATATATATATATATATATATTTTTTTTTTTTTTTTTGAAACCGAGTTTTGCTCTGTCACCAGGCTGGAGTGCAGTGGCGCAATCTCGGCTTACTGCAACCTCCGCGCCTTCTGGGTTCAAGCGATTCTTCCGCCTCAGCCTCCCGAGTTAGCTGGGACTAAAGGCGCATGCCACCACGCCCGGCTAATTTTTGAATTTTTAGTAGAGACGGGGTTTCACCATGTTGGCCAGGATGGTCTCGATCTCTTGACCTCGTGATCCACCCACCTCGGCCTCCCAAAGTGCTGTAAATATTATTTTTATTGAGTCAGATAGATACTATTTGAAAGACTGGTAAAAAAAAAAAAAAGTCAACTTTCTTGGACAAATTAACTCTTTACTTTTGCATTTCTTCTTTCTCTCTAGTATTCTTTCTACTCTTGGTAACATTTGTGGTTGGTGATGTTATTTATCCTCTGAAATATTCATTATGTTCACTCAAAGCTGCTGGTTTTTGCCTTTGTTTAGGTTTTATCTTTGCACACCCTGTGCCATATTTTCACTTTATTTATTGAAGATAAAGAAAAAAAACTTCCTGACTATATAGCTTTATATTTCTTAATCTATCTGATGGTCAATTTCTTCATATCTGGCTTTGAGATTGTTAGTAAAATTATTTAAAATAATGTACTTCTGTGAAATTCAAGACTGATAGCCTAATTCTTGACAGCAAAGACTGTTGTTACTCAGAAACAAAACATATGAAATAATATAATATATATGGTAAAATAATCAATGAAATAGTTTGAAACTGGTGGAGGAGGATTTGGTCTCCAAGAATACACAGTATCATTATTACTTTTATATTTTACTCACAGTTTCTAAGAATAATATACTCTATTCATCATTCTACAGTTAAAAATTTAAATCATGGGATATTAAGTAGATTGTTCACTGTCGAAAATGCTAATAAGATCACATAAACTCAGTCTGTTTGATTCCAGAGATTGAGTTGGCAACCACTAAACTAATTTACATTTACTATATATTGCAATGTATCAAAACACCTTGCAAACGTTCTTCAGAATGAATGTGTCAGTTACTGTGTTCAAATCAATCACTGGCAATTGCCATAGAGAAACCCCCTAAATGAAGATATCTGGTAGTATAACACGAACTGTATGACAAGAAGTATGTCAACCAATCATGTTTCAAAAATACCTTAGTTTATTTTTGTCACTGTGTTAAACCTAAACTCTGCCTCTGATATCCATAGACAAGGTAACGGAAAATTAGTTATGTAGCAAATCATTAGAAAATTGATGTAAAGTAGTAAGAAAAGGTAATCTGAGACATCAGAGAGCTAAAAAAAAAAAAAGCAATGTAAATTTACTAAGCAAAGATCAAAAGAAAGAAAAAAGCATAACTGCATCCATCTTACACTTGAAGTCACTCATACCTTATAGCCAAATGCATCTTCCTTACAGAAGTACCTAACTGAGAAGTTGAGCAGAACCATTAGAAAGTTCATAGAACCAGGAAGGCAATTTGAAGTTTAGGACCCACCTACAAAAAGCATTTCATAACCACCTTCTCCCATCTTTGGTCTGTGCCCAAGAAAGTCTAGACAATAGCAGTAAGAATGAACTAGAAATTAATTGGCCATTGCAAAAACTGTAGCCCTAATCAAATTAAAGTAATCTGGATTATTACCGACTTTGGCTTTCTACAAAAGCAAAGTTAATCCTTTGAATATTAACGCTAACCTTGTATTTGCTATGCTCTATCTCCACCTATTGTATTAATTTCTGAACTTTATCATTCTAGAGTTTCCATTTGTTGTACTTTTTATCTATTCTACTTATCTGTCAATATTGTCAGGCTTGTTGTATATATCCATGAACATTTTGAATTTACCAAATATCTAAATTTTCTGGATTAACATTGTATCCGTTTCACTTGATATTTGTCTCTTTTGTTTTGTGATATTTTCATGTTTTCTCACATGCCCTTTTTAATCCAACCCTGAAGAGTTTGATAACATTTCACCTAAAATGTTTTATATAATTCATCAGTAAAACTCTCTTTGCCTATAGGATTTTTTGTGGGAAGATTTTTAAACTATAAGCTATTATGTGTTGAGTGAGATTTGCTTACATGTGACTTTTAAGGAATGTATTCATTTTCATCTAAGATGCTGAATTTATTTGCCTATATTATTCATAAGATTATTTTATTTTCCTTTTAACATTTTTCAAATCTGCAGTGATGTTAACTCTTTCATTACTGAAATTGGTGGTTTTTGTCTTTCTTTTTTCTTGATGAGTCTGTTTTGCTGTTTATCAAACATATTGGTCTTTTAAAATAATCAGGTTTTGATTTCATGGATTTTCTCTTCTTACTGTGTTTTGTATTTTACTTATTTTGCTCACATTTTTATCCTGTCTGCCACTTGCTTTTCATTTTAAACTTATTCTAAAAATCCAACATGAAAATGTAAGCCACTGTTTTTTTGTTTGTTTGTTTCCTACTTAATCCTTACATGCTATAATCTCCCATCTAAGTACTAATTTAGCTTCATTCCTTCATTATAAGAAATGCAATGACTTTATTTAAATAATAGCTCTTAAGAATCAAACTGGGAGGAAAATCTGTTGCCCACAGTTGTGTTTACACAGGCAATAAGGTAATAGCCCAACTCCTCTTGCTTTTCCAAATGTTGCCCTTGTCATAATTACCTTGCTGGTTTTCCTTGACTTAATTATGATTTTCTAATTCACTTGATCTTGAAATTTTTTAGTACTTTCTTGAAAAACATGCACACATTCACACACATACACAACACACAACTTATAACTTGGACTCGGTTGGCAGTCATCACTTTGGGACAAGATTTGTTTTATCTACCCCAAACTAGGGCAGGTTTGACCACGTAGAAGTCTTGTCCTTGCAAGAGCAGAGATCTCTATCATTTCACGGTCAGCCTACTTGGGAGACATACAAGTCAGGCTCTGGTGATTCTTCCCAAATTTATCATTCAGTTAAACAGCCCCAACACTTTTTTGGTAAAATGAGTAAAAGAGTAAAGAAAGGCCAGGAGTTGCATATTATGGAGCTTGCTTAAACATCAAAAAGAAGCAACAAGAATGGTGAAAAGTATTTTTTCAAGATTCCCCAGTTGTTTCCTTTTTCATTTTCTTAATTTACCTATTGAGTTTGAACATTAAGGCTACAATTAGCCAGGGTTTTGGCTCTCTCTGGCAAAGGAAGCAATTTATTCTTCTCTCAGCTTCCTTAATCCACACTGCCAAAACCAATAACTTCTCTTTCTGTATTTTAGTGGAATTCTGTCAGTTCAATTAGACTTTGGCTGGAAAAAAAAAAAACTCTTAAACACATCTGAATAGAATATTTATTCTATTAATCAGAAACTATTTCATTTCAAACCTAAACGTCATCTCTTTTGTATTTTTCAGCTCATGTTCTGCCATATAATGTAATCAGCTTCTTGAAGGTTATACAGTAATATCAAATGATTCCATAATTTTTTTAAACATCACATAGTTGTTAAAAAAAAAACTAAGAAAATTGCATAGTGGCATATAAATAATGTAATAACAACAGCTAAAAGATGCCACAAAATTCTAAGGTGAAATTCAAGCTTCTGAAGCAAATCTCTTTGCAAGTTAAAGTCTCAATACCAAAGAAAGTAAATTCTTAAATCAAAACTTCTCCTTTATGAGTTACAGACATTGGTCTCTCTTGCTCCTATCTCTTTATTTCTCAGTTTCATTTGTAACAGTTCTGAGTTTCAATCCCAATTTGTGTTGAGACTGCAATCGACTAGGACTTCTATGGGTTTCACTGTTATTTTGAGATAGCTAGCATTGCATGCATTAAATGTCAAATTTTGAATGAGTGGGTCTCTACTTTAAAGACTCCATATAAACTGCAGAGCATATGCAGTATCAAAGCACTGAAAACCCTCAACTGCCAGCTTTAAAAAATAAGGTACATCCCAACCCTTAGAATTTCTATCCAGTAAAGTTATGTTTCAAGAACATAATAATGTCACCAAAGACTATTATAAAAACTCAAATGTAACTAAGGGCTAATAGAAAGTCTTCTGTGCTTAGCTTCATTAGGGTGTCAACACTTAAACTAGTTATGCAGAATTACAGCCTTATATTTATTACAGTAAATATACAGGCATGTGGGGAAACATTCTAGAAAAGTTTTTCTTAGTATATCAAAAATTTTAATTGCCATTTCACCTTTGAAGATCATTCTCTCTTGCACAGAGCACTAAATTCAGTATGAGATCTACTATGCTGCTGCTCTCTTATATATAAGCAGCCAGTAGAAACTCTGCATGGGAGAGGGCACTGGTGGGTGGGTGGTTACTCCAGTCTTGTTGACAAACCACATAGTGGATCCGAGGTTGTAAGTTATTCCCTCCACTGTTCCCCAGTGTGTTCTGATGGCTACTCAAATCAACATTTCAAAAAAACAAATCGCATAATTAAGGACACCTTAATAATGCCACAATGTAGAGTGGCACCCCATATTTCAAGTTAGCATCTTATATCTCACGCATTTGTGCTCTGTAGTAGTTATGATGCTTAGATATATGATTTATGTACTTAAAGACTTTTCTGGCAGACCTAGCTGAGAAGAACAACAATAGTAACAAATATTCACCCTGATAAAGTCTAAAATTTCTGGATGCAGAAAGTCTCTCAGTTTCCTCCATTTGAATCTTGTCCTGGATACTCCTCCTTACTGTGAACTTTTAACCAAAATATTTCTCAAGGGATGAAGCCTTGAAAATTAAACACCAACTGGCATTACCTTGTAAAACTGACATCACCAGATATGTGACAAAGGACCAAACAATTTAAAGTCTATACTCTGTGCAAGAAGATTTTTTTTAATCCAGGTTCTATTAGGCCTACCTCCCTTGCTCTAAGGTTCAAAGCATGCTGTTGTAAAATTTACTGCTTGGAGGAGAACAGTGGAGATTCCATGCTTTTTCCTGATCAGCCTGCTTCCAAAGGAGGAAGCAAGGGCTGGCCCTCCAGGGAATCCGGCCCAGGATTGGTCAAACACAGTTGGAAAGCCTATCTCTGAAAGAGGAATATTTTCTGAAGAAATAAATAGAGGAGTTTGAACACAGTAATGCTTTTTCCCCCATAAGTTTACTTATCGGAGAAGTTCATTTCTTCTGTGTAGAGAAAGTGAAGAGGCCATGAGATGCTAGAAATATACCTACTGAGCTTCCATAACATGTAAGGGCAACCAGGCAGAGATAAAATGTGTTCCCTCAAATAGTGGCAATCGTCTTTCAGTTGAAAGTTTTGGAAGCCAAGAACTAGATCAGAAAACTTAAGTTACAGAAAAATAACTAACTAACACAGATCTTTTCCTGAAATATTAAAACTTGCAGAAATATTTAGTGGAAATGAAGTGCCTGCACATGCATTTTAGTGCAAGATATTGGATTATCTTGGTCTACAATGCAATAGGCATCTCTTCTCATTTAAAATTATTCTCACTTCGTCATGCTGACTTGTATTATTTTAGCAAAAGTTAGCTATTATTGAAATTACAAAATATCTAATTTGATGGCATATTTTATTCTAAAGCATGGTGTAGTCAAAGTGAACAGCATCCTCCAAATTATCCAATCCATTGTAAACTTTCAAATGGAGCTGCTTGTACATACAGTAAAAACTACCTCCAAGTACTTTGAAAAATGAGAAAGCTAAAAATCCACCAATTACCAAATGATGGGAATAAATAATATGGAATAAATGTCAAATATAACTTTAATAAAAAACTGAGAGGAAAGCTAGAGAAATTGAGATTATATATTACAGTTTAATCTCTTATTTTAGCTGAACAATATTAGCACAGAAAGAAAGATATAGAATTTAAATATATTATGATATAAATATTAAAAGAAGATCCAAATTTTTAAATGTATATTTATATAAATATTTTATATAATGATGGGATTTTATTTCTTCATAGAAATAAGATGGCATTTAAGGAAGATGATAAGCATTTTCAGGAAACTTCAAAATTGTCAGGAGGATTTTAAATAAGAACTTCATAAAAAAAATAAATGGAGAAAGACCCAAAAGCATAGTTTAGAGAATTATAAAACAAAGATTTGAGACAATTGGTTTGGTATTGTCAGTCTGGTGAATTTGCCTGTTTCCTATATGCCTTCACTAAGCAACAGAATGAGGGATTGTGTGTCCCATTCTAATCATTCTTCCAGAATGAAGCTGTACAGATTTCTGTGTCTGGCTAGCTGCCTTCCTCAACTTCCACTTTTTCTGACGAAAATAGCTCATGGTTTTAACGTACCTTGTGAAATGAACAGATTGTTCTGAGCAGGGCGCAAAGCAGGCCAGAATAAAAACTAACTGTTTCAAGCTCATTTGAACACCAAAATTGGTATTTAAATCTTAAATTTAAATCTTAAATCTTCTTTCATTTTTATGGCTGTAGTGGCTAAGCAGATTTTAGGAGGTACCTGTCTCTCCAAATTTTTGATTGGCAGTTTGCCTTGTGAACTCAGTTCTCTGATGGGTCTAAGAAAAGTCATGGATTTTTAGTTTGTTAAAATTTTTCTTGTAACAAAACCAGGACTAAGTTGGATCCAAACAAGTGAATGTATGAGTATTTCATGCTGCTTTTAGGAAGTGTCTTTAAAGGGAGAGAATATAAAGGGGACTGTGGAAAGTTTATATTTATGGCATAGCTTTTGAATTTGTTCAAATGCAAGTATGAAAACAGAAAAAACCAAATTGGATAACAATAACCAAATATCTATATCCAATATAACAAAAACATTATGAGGTAAAGTTTCCTCAAACAGGAGGTCATGAACACACACCACTCATAGTGAAAGACTTTCATGGTTTCAGTTACCTGAAGATTCCAAGGCATAGCATTTGTGCAGGAAGACTCCAAAGTAAGGAATATGGAGTGTGTCCAGCTTGAGAACTCCAGGAAGCAAACAATGATTCAATCAAAAGCTCAGCAAGAAAAATTGAGGATAGCAGCTGAAGCAGAGAGACAATTATTCTCCAGCAGGAGGTATCAATAAATAGTAATAAATCAATAATACTATCTAAAGAGGCTAAAACTCTTTCGCCAATCTGTAGTCAATGAATTCTTGAAATCAACAAAAGCTCAATTTCAGAATAATACTCATGATGAAAACAATTTCTGGGAATGAAATGTAACCTGAACAGGATGAAGGCAAGAGAAACAAAGAAAAGGTACAGATAGAACTGGGAGAAAGAAACAGAGTCAGGAGCTGTCTGAGAATAAGCTGTCATATTTTGTTTCTTCTTCATTTTGAAGGATAGTTTAACTGGGGTTATAAAAATTCTAGGTTGCTAGTTTGTTTTTCCAACACTTTAAATATTTAGTTTCCCTTTCTTGCAGTTTCTGACTGGAAGTTTTCTGTAATTATCTTTGTTCTACTTTAGGTAAGGTGCTTCTTCTATCTGTCTCTACTCAGCTTTAAGACTTTCTTTTTCTCTTTGTGTTTTTACTTTTGAATATGTTTAGTTTTTTTTGCTCTTGTTGTCTTTTGGTATTGCTTGGTGTTTTCTGAGTGCTGTTGATCTGTATTTTTTTGTCTTTTTGTTATTTTAATTACTCTTATGTTACACCTTTTGAAATAGTCCCAAAGTTTGTTGATGTCCAGTTCTTGCTTTCCTTTTATTACTATTTTTTTTCTTTTTGCATTTAAATTTGGAAAGTCTCTGTTGTCCCATCTTGAAGCTCATTGGCTATTTGTGCCCACTGGGTCAAGTTTTCTGATATGCCTATCAATAGGATTATTTATTGCCTTTACTGTTTTGATTTCTAGTGTTTCCTTTTGATTCTGTCTTTGATTTTAATCTGTCTGCTTACATTACCCATTTGTTCTTATGTGTATCTCTTTATTTAATTAGTGTGGCTAGGGTTAATCATAGTTATTTTACATACTCTATTAGATATTTCCAAACCCTGTGTCATATCTGATTCTGCTTCTGAGGCTTGCTTTTCTCTTCAGATTGTTTTCTCTTACCTGGGGTCATACCTTGTAATTTATTGTTGAATGCCAGATGTGATGTATTGGGTAAAAGAAACTGTGGTAAACAGGCCTTTGGTCTGAGGACTTTTGTAAATCTGGGAGTTGGGCTGTGCTTAATGTATGTTGTAGCTACGTTTAGGTGCTAGAGTCTTTAAATTCCTGTAGTGTTCTTGGTTTTGTCTCCCCTCTTGACTTTGGGCTTCCCTTCTTACTACTCTTTAGAGAGATACAGTACAGCCTGGTTGTGTGGTAGTAAATTGTGAGAGAAGAGGATAATTCTATAACATTTCAATTAAATCTGTTGTATAGAGGAGCCTGTGACTCAGGGATGTTAACTTGGCAAGTATTTCTCCAGTGGTGTAGCTGGTTTTGTTGTTTTTTGTTTTTTTCTCCTTCCCCTCTATTCCCTATGCTGGTTGAAACAGCCTTTCTCTATTTGTTGAAGCATTACACATGATAACTATTTTGTTATCTTTGTTTGTGACATCTCATAACTATTTTGTTATTTTTGTTTGTAACTTTTCTTTCAGATGCGCCAGGAAGGCTGAAGGGAGCTGGAATGAGGAGGAGTTCCCTTATCAATGGATAACACTCTGGCAACGTCCTTTACCCTCCAGCGTAGGACATTTTTATAAAGGATGTCATAGGGGCACCTGACAATGGTCACTCTTTCTCTCCCTAAGGCAGAGGCAAGAGAGTATGTTTCTTGGCTCCTCATTGTAAGAGCTGAGCAGTTTCTGGGAGGGAAACTTATGAAAAGCTGCCTCCCAACCCACACTCCTAGGAGTTTCTGCAGCTCTCAGGAGTTTCTCAATCTCATACTAGTTCTCAGTCAGCTTGGATCCATTCACCAAAATTAGTATTTATATCTTAAATTTAAATCTTAAATCTTCTTGCATTTTTATGTCTGTAGTGGCTAAGCAGATTTTAGGAGGTACCTGTCTCTTCAGATTTTAGATTGGCAGTTTGCCTTGTGAACTCAGTTCTCTGACGGGTCTAAGAAAAGTCATGGATTTTTAGTTTGTTCAAATTTTTCTTGGGACAAAACCAGGAGTGTATGGAGGGATGGAGTCCAAGCAATTTTCATATTAAACCTGTAAGCAGAAACCACTACCATATTTTTGAACTTTACAAAAGCAGAAGCCCTTCAGTTTACAACAAAACAAAACAAAAGCTAACCGAATGCAGCCCTCATCCTGAAAAGCTTTGTTGTTCAAAACCAACAAAGAAATAAAAATATCAAGTTCAGCTCTTGTATAAAGTTCTCTGAGAGAAAAGAATATTATAATAATAGCAATTCTACAGAAAACAAAATCTTTCCTGAAAGATGTGACTATAAACAAATAAAAATCATAATCTAATATTTCAAAATAAAGTTTAACATGCTAAGAAAACATCACAAAATGAGCACAAAAGAAACAATTAAAATGTGGTATTGAATAATAGGAAACAATTAGAAAATATTTCAGAGCTAAAGACAAAACTTGAAGAAACATATGAAGAAAACAAAAACAAAACAACCCACGCTCCTAGGATTTTCTGCAGGATTAAATAACGAAAACAAATCATCTTCTATTTTAATACATAAGTTAAAATGTCTCTATCATTTTGTTGTCATTCTTAAACTTTTAAGTAGCAGATTCAAGAGTGACAGAGAAATTTCTATCTATGTATAATATAGGTAAAATTGAATTATCTTTAAGAAAAACAAGCAAATAAAGAGAAGGAAGACTGCAAATTATAATTAAAGACTAGCTTGCTACTATGTAGATAGACAGGTAAATACATAGACAGGTAGGTTGGTAGGTAGGTAGCTAGATAGATACATAGATAGGATAGAGGGATACTCAATTTACACACATAATTTGAAAGGGCCCACTGAGTTAATGACACATCTTCCCAGAATAAACGCTACTGAAATAAATTCTAGACAAGGTACTTAATATTGAAGAATATAATATTTAATCTGTAATCATCCAATTATTATAAAGGCTATCACATCAGTCTGCCGTCAATTATTTTCAAAACAATGCCTTTTACCACAAGTATATGGAGCAACACATTTAAGGTAATCAAAGAAAGATAAGGATATAAGGCAATCTCACTGACTTTCAAGTATAATGACTGAAGTATAAAACTTCATCACTAGGCAGACAATGAGGAAATACTGTGTCTGTGAACTTGTCTTTAGTAATCAAATGTTTTTGTATTGGACGTAAAATAATCAAAATAACAGGAAAGACATTAACATAAAGACTGTTAGTAAACATTGAATGTATAAATTTACAAATAGAACTAACAATCAATAAGATGTGTAAGGAAGAATTATAGTTTGATAGTTACATATAGTTTACTAGTTACCTGCTTTGTCAACATGAAAAACTGAAGTGAGACTAGCAAGAGCTTTTGTCAGCAGTAAAATTATGGTGTTGATAAAAGCATTGTTATCTGATAATTTTTACATGTAGTATAAATTAAAATATATGATTATTTGTGTTGTATTCTAATTTTCTTCTTTGCAATATTCTTAAAAAGCTGACACTATGTTTGGTATAAAAAAGACTGTAGAAATTGAAGAAACACCCTGTAATAGTGAATTTTAAATAGGCACAAATTCTGAAGTAGGATTTTACATTAAATGCTTAGAAATTATAGCAATTCAATAGAAATGGATCAATTGAAGCCTGATGCTGATTTAAAATGCCACTTTCTACTAAACAGAATCAGGATTTCTGGAGAAAATGGCTGATTAGAGGTACAGATGAAGCAATATGTAAGATTACTTGAGTTATTTTGGGATCTTACATAGAAAGGTAGCTCTCAAGTAACACTTGGGGAAAGTGGTCAAAATTTTGGAATCAACTATGAGTTTCCCACTGGCCAAAGTACATATAATATGAGCATCAAAATCTAATACCTGAATTAGATACAAAAAGGTCAGATATGCTTTAATTCATTAGTTAATATTAGTTCTCTCCGCCCCTCTTCTCACAGAAGTAATACTGACTTGGCCACTTTGTATGATGCTAGTAGCCATTTTTTTAAGTAGTAAATAAAATAAAACCATTTAGCATTTTTCTGCATTTCCTGTTCAAACTTTACTGCTGGATAACCAGATAGTAGATGAGATAGAGTTCTTCTTTACAGAAATATTCCAGAAAATAAATTAAGTAAAAATAATGAAATTATATTATCATTTTGCAATTTCTAATAAATTAGGGGAGCTATACACCAAGCATCAACAGCTGCTAACTTCATAAAATAGACAAGAGTCCCTGGTGTGCTTCCTAAAGAATCAATCATTACCTTGTCAACCTTGGCAAATCATCATTCTTGAATAAGACTTAGTTTCCAGATTCAACTAAAAATTTACGTATAACTCAGAGGACAGATGAACATGAACTATACAAAGAAATGCAGTCAGCAAGATTATGACTGTGAAAAACTCACAAGACATCGTCTAGGTTCTTCAACAAGTACACTGGAAGTCAAAAATAAAAATAAAAATGAGAAAGAGTGTGGATTAAATAGATTACAAGAAACTGATACTACATATAGCAGGCAAAAGTAAATTACAGTGAGTTTAGCAGTATATGTTTACATGAAAAACCTATAAGGAAAAACAAGGATGCTTAACAATATAAGTCAGTTGTGATCACCCTCAGAAAAGAAGGAAAGGATTATGATTTTGAGGTGGTAAATGGAGGACATTTGTCGTATGTAGCAAAAATTATGTCTTTATACACGTGATATTTTAAATGCCTTGTGGCGTTTAATTAATGATTTATTTATTTCACGCAACTTTCTATATTTGCATCATGTTAATTAAAAACACATTAAAAAGGAAGAGAGAATGTTCATCTATCTTCCTTTCTGTTGACTGCCTGGAAAGAGATGTGTCTGTGACTTAAATAGCTATATGAAACCACCAGGAGTTATACTAAGGCTAGAAAAATAGCAAGATATCTGCATCACTTATCTGCCTGTGTTATGACTCCTTGTGGACAGATAGAATTACATTTATACCTTTTTAAACCACTGTTGTTAGTCTATATTTTTCTAACTCTTAAAAGCAAATATAATTCCAACTCATACAAATTCTATGGTGAAATTAAATAATTGAAGGAAGATTCTGGTAGTTTTTAAAATAATTTAAGTGAGAAGAGTATAAAATCCCTTACTGTCTCCCTGTAATGCACACATATGGGTAAGTTAAGAAATAAATGTGAAAATTTAACATGATAGAGCTATCATCAATGTTTTGGTAGAAAGGGCATTAGAGATACATAACTTAAAAAAAGTATACATTGTGATAAGTTGATAAGAAGGATTGGAAGAATAACACCGTATATCAGCTGGAAAATACATTATTCAAAATGCATGTCCTTGAGAATAGAAACGTGGTAAAGGGACTTTTGCTCTAGAGATGAGAAAAATATGCAGCAATGATTATGTTATGAATGTGTACTAACATTCAGAAAATTTATGTGATCAGAGATTACTAAATAAACAAATAAAATGAAACAACTTAGAAGAGATAGGAAGATCTCAAAATATGTGCTGTCAGTGCAATCCTAATTGGTCCCAATGAGAAGAGTAAATCGATGTAGTTACTCCAGAAAGTTCTCCAACAAGCTTTTTAAAAACTGTTTACAGATATTAAAAAGAATCTCCTCTCCATGAACAAACAAAGAAGAGTTGAGCAGCCATACAGGAAGAGGACCAGGCAGCTAAAATAATCATATAGTTTACTGAGGCTTACAGAATATGCACAGAAATATTTTTAAGAAGAATAATAGCAAGAAGAGAGGTTAGGAGGAATCTTTACAAAGTGACGCCTACATGTATGGTATTGATTGTGTTGATGATTTCATGGGTTTATACTTACATTTGAATTCATGAGTTTGTTATATCAAATATGTGCAGCTTTTTTATGTTAGTCACATATCAATAAAGTGCTTTTTTAAAAAAGAAGTTTACAAGTTAACAATAAAAAACTATTCACAACTAGGAGAGAAATATATAGTAAGAAAGGAATCAGTAAGTAATAAAATCTTCTGTTAATGCGTAAGAATATTATAAAATATTAAACATTTATTTTTTTCTCTTTGAAAGACAATGATTTTTAAATCAGGAATTATATACTATCATTACTATAAAAACACTGAATCCAAAGAGAAGTAAGATGATATGTACTCTAAATATATACGTCTTATCTCAAGCCAATAATATTTCCTTTTATAGCAACCAAAATACTTGTATGGTGGTCCCCTGTCTTTAATATGGATTTACTTTAGAAGACTAATTATAGATAAAGGGAAAGCAGGTGATAAAAAACAAAAGAGCTGAGGATGACATCAACAAAATGTAGATATTAATAAGAGGACACTAAAGAAAACCGAGAAGTCAAATTATTCCTCTTTAGCATATGGGATACAGAATCAATTCCAATGAGTGGTGTGTCTACATCTAAGAAATGACCGTAATAAGAAATTAGAGACAGGGAAACAAATTTTCATGGAGAAGGTGGTCATTCATACTACCAAATTCTCGAGAGTGGTCAAATAGAATAAGAGCTTAAAATGAGTATTTGATTTTGTAATAAGGAGATGTTTTATGTAAAATAAAGCAGTGTCAGCCAAATACGGAGGCAGAATCCAGCCTACAGTAGATTGTTTTAATAACCAAAGAGAGATTAATGTGGTTTTTTCAGCAAATGGAAATTTCAACAAATTTTCTTAGTAAATGGAAAGAGCAATGTGAGTAAACATGAAAGAAGCTCTAATTCCGTGTGTCTGTGTATGTGTAAAGATGTGACCATCTATGGAGATTGAGGGTTTCAGTAAATGGGTACATTTACATTTACACAGCCTTGCAGAAAATATGGTCTCGGTTTTCTTATATGAGAAAGGTATTCTCTATTTATTGGTTGATTGCTTTAATAAACGCTTTAGCTTATTTTATTCTGGTTATTATTTTAGGTGATCAGGATATAACAAAAGAAGATAGCAGACTGCAATTTCAGTGTTGAATAGGATACTTTTGCTTCTAGGTAATATGGAAAAGCAGGCACCACATTTATTTATCCTTCAGCTTATGAAAAATCCTGGACAAAACTGATGAAACAACAGTCTACCAAAATACAGAAAACAATGCAGGACAAGACATGATATCTTTAAACTAATTTATTTACATGCTCAATTGGAACAAAGAAACTCCATGAACGAGAAAAACCTAAAGCAAATGGTGCATGTGAAAAATTTACAAATGTAACTCATTTTTCTTCTAATGTCCCTGCCTCTCCTTCACTGTCTCTTCCTCCTTCTTCCAACTTTGCTCTGGTCCTATGTTGTTTCTGTCTTTATGAGGAGCCAAGATTCAATGTAAGAGTAAAGTTTATAATTAAAAAATATGGATTTAAGAGATTCTGCCCATATGAACTCAAGGTTTAGTTCCCATTTATAAGTAAGAACATGCAGTATTTTGTTTTCTGCTCATGCATTAGTTTGCTTAAGATAATGGCCTCCAGCTCCAACCATGTTGCCGCAAAAGACATGATTTGATTCTTTGGAATGGCTGTATAGTATTCCATTGTGTATTTATACCACAGTTTTTAAAATCCAGTCTACTATTGTTGGGCATTTAGATTGATCCTGTGTCTTTGCTACTGTGAATGTTACTGCCATGAACATATATGTGCCACTGTCTTTACCATAGAACTATTTATATTCCTTTGATTATATACCCAGTAATGGGATTGCTGGGTTGATTGGTAATTCTGTTCTGAGTTCTCTGAGAAATCACCAAACTGCTTTGTACAGTGGCTTAACTAATTTACATTCCCACCAGCAGTGTATAAGTGTTGCATTTTTTTCTATAACCTGACCAGCATCTGTTAATTTTTGATTTTTAATAGTAGCCATTCTGGAAGAGAACTATAGACAAAGGGACTTACTTGAGAGTGGAGAATAGGAGAAGGGTGAGGATAAAAACAACAACAAACTACCTATTCTGTACTATGCTTATTACCTAGGTGATAAAATAATCTGTACACAAAAAAATCCCTGTGACATGCAATTTACCTATATAACAAATGTGCATATGCATCCCCCAAACCTAAAACAAAAACTAACAAAAATAAAAGGTTCTTCTGTTTTACTGTACGTGCTTTGCTGAGTTCTTAAATGAAAACAAAACAGAACTAAAACTGAAACAACAGGGCATCAGACAACCAATGTTTGATCAGGACTCTTTCTTTGAAGCAGCTCCCTAGATGGGAACACTTTACGAAAGGAGACAACGTAGAAATGGCCAGAACGGAAATCTCAAACATTAAGGCAAGCCAGGTTTTCTAGGACTCTAACTGGCTACATATTATGCCCTGTTCTAATGTGCATTTTAAAAGATAAGGCCAAATTACATTAAGGAAAATTCAGAGCCCAAATAGTTATTATGAAAGAGAAAGAAAGAAAGAAAGAAAGAAAAAGAAAGAAAGAAAGAAAGAAAGAAAGAAAGAAAGAAAGAAAGAAAGAAAGAAAGAAAGGAAAGAAGAAAGAAAGAAAGAAAAAGAAAGAAAGAAAAAGAAAGAAAGAAAGAAAGAAAGAAAAAGAAAGAGTGAAAGAGAGAGAGAGAAAGAGAGGAAGGGAGGAAGGAAGGAAGGAAGGAAGGAAGGAAGGAAGGAAGGAAGGGGAGGAAGGAAGGAAGGAAGGGGAGAAAGAAAAGGAACCCTACAACAAAAGAGTCTAAATTACTTCACGTATCTATTTTTTTTCCTGCCCATTTTGAATCTACTGACTTTTCTACTGGTGTAGATATAAAACTTACTTTTTATGATATTGCTAATTCAAAGATACTTGGCAAAACACAAAAAAACATAAAAGTTATTTTAAAATCAAGCTGCTATAGAAACTGCTTTAACCATTGGGTAAATAAAGTTTAGACGTGTGAAAAAGTTCCAATTTTGTCAGGAAAGTAAGTAGGATTTAACCATCTTGTTTATATATACACATGTATTATGTTACATGTTGCGTCTTCATGGTGTCAAATTATCTTATAAATAAACAGTACTCATAATTTAAGCAAATTAGCCCCGATGCTTTTCAGGTTCAAGTGACTTTAGTATTCTCCTGTGTATTAGTCCATTCTCACAGTTCTGTGAAGAAATACCTGAGATTGGGAAATTTATAAAGGAAAGAGGTTTAGTTGACTCACAGTTCTGCAGGGCTGGGGAGGCCTCAGGAAATTTGCAATAATGGCAGAAGGGGAAGCAAACACATCCTTCTTCTCATAACAGCAGCTAGCAGAGGTACAAGGTGAAGGAAGTGCTGGAAGCCCCTTATAAAACCATCAAATTTCGTGGGAAGTTACTCACTATGGTGAAAAAGCGTGGAGGTAACTGCCTCCATGATTAAATTACCTCCAACCAGGCATCTCCATGACACATGGTTATGATGGGAACTACAGTTGAAGATGAGATTTGGGTAGGGACACAGCCAAACCATATCAGCTAATAATTAAAAATAATTTTAAAATTATTGATAAAAATATAAATATTTTCAGAATTGTCTGATCTGCATGCATGTTGTCTATGTTTAACAGTTTTATATTTACATTTTATAAACACATAAAATGTATATAAAATTTTAATACTCATTTCATATGTAACTTTGGTATGAATTTGGCAAGAAAGTTATAAAACTATAAACCCAGCCAAAATAAAATAATTTTAGTTATATAATTTTTGATAAATAAGAGTAATTTAATATTATTGGCTTAACAAAACTAATAAAATCTTCTGTGCATGGTAAAATATCCATGTAATTTAAAGTTCTTGCTTAGATGAACACCTAATATTAACAGGCTATAAGATGGTTAACAAGGAAATAATTTAAAATATGACTAGCTTTGTCAAATATTTTAGTTTTCATAAATAATCTAGATGAATTATTTTAAAATAAATAAACTAAATAAATATAAATGAAACAAATGTCATTAAATAAATAATATAGTTTTGAAATCTTAGAGTTATAATAAGTTAAATAAGAGATATACTTTAAATGTCTGAGCCATTCCCAATTAAGAAAATTTATGTTGCAGAGAAAGATGTTCCTAAAATTATAAAGCAACTCTCTCTTTTTTTAAAATCTATTTATTATTCTTTAAGTTCTGGGTCACATGTGCAGATTGTGCAGGTTTATTACATAGGTATACACGTGCAAAGGTGGTGGTTTGCTGCATCCATAACCCCATCATCTACATTAGGTATTTCTCTTAATGCTATCCCTCTTCAATCTCCCCACCCCCTGCTATTCCTCCCCTAGCCCTCCACCCCCAGGTCCCAGTGTGTGGTGTTTCCCTCCCTGTGTCCATGTGTTCTCATTGTTCAACACCCACTTATGGTGTTTAGTTTTCAGTTCCCCTGTCAGTTTGCTGAGAATGATGGTTTTCAGTTTCATCCATGTCCCTGCAAAGGACACTAACTCATTCTTTTTTATGGCTGCATAGTATTCCATGGTGTATATTTGCCACATTTTCTTTATCTTGTCTATCATTAATGGGGAGTCCTTTTGGCAAAAGAAAATGAAACAGCAAAACATGGAAAAGAATGAAGAGTATCTGAAAGGATGAATCTGTGGATAAATATAAATAAATGTTTATTGTATAAATAATACTAATAATATCTTCTGCATACATATAGAAGTAATATCTTCTGCACATATATAGAAATATCTTCTGCACATATATAGAAATATAAATAAATGTTGATTGTATAAAATAATACTAGTATATGTTCTGCACATATATAGAAGTAAAATTGACAATGATTGCTTAAAAATTGGGCAAAGATATATGAAGTTAAAGTTTTCTAAGATTATAGCATTAATATGGAAGTGATAATTTGTATTAGACAATTTTATGAAGAATACATGCTGTAATCCTAGAGCATAAAACATAAATAGAATAGTAAAACAATGTGTAACTAACAAATGTGGACTAAAAAATGGAAGAATAAAAATTTGCTTTGCCCAAGTGAAGACAAGAGAGTACAAAAACCAAAACATATTAGTCAAATTAAAAAAAAATTGTCTAATTGTAGGTATGGACCTAACTCTGTCAGTGATGATATTAAATACAAATGGACTGAGTGTCACAAGAAAAATGCAAAGATTAAATTAAAAATACTTACATAATACAGGAAATACATGTTAAAAATAAAAACACAGTAAAAATATAAGTAAAACAGTAAAAAAGATAATTTCCCACAAACACTAATCAAAAGAAAATTCATATAGCTATACTAATATTCAGACAAAGCCGTCTTTAAGGGAGAAAGCATTACTAGAGATAAAGAGTGATACTTCACAAAGAGGTTAATATAACCAGAACATATTGAAATTTTAAATCTATGTGCATCCAATAGCATAAACTCAAAATGTATAAAATATAATTAAACAAAAAGTAGATAAATTCATAATAACAATGGAGACTTTAACACACCTCTTGCAATATCTAATAGAAAATGTTTATAAGTAAGTACACAGAATATATAAACCTAATTAAACCTTACCTAATTGGCACATGTAGAATGCTACATCAAGCAATGGCAGATTTCACATTCTTTTTATGTACACGTTGTACAACATTGTTCTTATGCTCTGTATTGGTCATGGGTCTCCAGAGAAATAAAACCAGTAGTACATACATATAAAGAGATTCATTACAAAGAATTGGCTCACACAATTATATAGGCTGTCTAGTCTAAAATCTGTAAAGCTGAAGTCCCAGTTCAAGTACAATGCTGGCAACTGCTACAGAATCAGGAAGAGCTGATGTTACAGTTCAAAGGCTGTCAGACAGGAGAATTATCTTCTACTCAAGGAAGGATCATCCTTTTGTTCTACTCAGGGCTTCAGCTGGGATGCAACCCACCACATTGGGGTGGGCAATCTGGCCATCCAAAAGCACCCTCAGAGAAACACCAAGAATAATGTTTGACCAAGTATCTAGGTACCACATGGCCCAGTCAAATTGACACATAATATTAGACATCATACGCCCAAGATAAAAATATGTTCCCTGTCTTCAGACCACCATGGTACCAAGCTAGGAATCAGAAAAAAGAAAGAGAACACAAATTATCAATAATACAAGTGAAAATGCTGCTTCACTGCAGATTCTAAAGACATGAGAAAGATAAAAGTCTGATTATTCTATTGAAATAAATTTCTAAAAATACACAGCTTTCCAAAATTGACAACAAAGACACAGAAAATTTGAATAGTAGGTATCTATTAATGAAACTCAATTTGTTGTAAGTTTTTCTCACAAAGAAAAACCTATACAACTTAATTGGTGAATAATCTTTCAAGTATGAAAAGAAAAATAAGAGTATTATTACACAAAATCTTCTAGATAACCAAAACAGAAAATTTCACAACCATTTTTATGAGGCCTACATAACCTTGATTCTTGAACCAGACAAAAATATTATAAGAATTGCAACATCGAAGAGCAGCAGGACTTAGAGGAATTAGGAATAAAAATGGAGGTGAGTAGGGCAGAAGCATAATAAGGAAAGGGAGCAAAGGTAAGATTAGAGGGAAATAGGGGCCAGTCATGTAGGACCCTACAGGCCAGGGAAGGGGATTTGGAAATTAATTTAGAAGCAATAGGCATTGGTTTATTCAAATTAATATGTTTGCCCTCATTACCAGATTTCAGATCGTAATTAATTTATCAAGGAGAAGCTTTACCTAATATCACCATATGTGATATTAAAGATTATTTGTTATTGAATCCTTTAAAATTTTTAAGAAACTATGCTTAAATAACTTTTCAATAAATAAAAATATAATCCAATATTGAATATTTTTATTTGGGTATCATACTATGACAAATTTTAGTAATTAATATTTGTTTTGCTATATTTTTAAAGGCACTTGTAAATTGGATTATTAAAAGGCACATTGCAATCATCTCAATGTTAATCTAATGTTATTGACTGATTTCTCCCCTCTGGCACTGTGAGTTAAAAAGGTGTTCAGAAAAGTTTTCTTCTTTTCTGCTTTCATCTTGGTGACCCCTGTCTTTGTTCTTCCCTACCTCTTTTCTTCCTTCTTTCATGGAATACAGCTTTGAGGTCAACTTACAGCCACAAATATCAAAGGAAGCTCCCCTTATTTCTCAAGTATAGTCCAACTAAGATTTTTAACAACTCATACAAGAAATATTTGTATCGTCTGGCTCATTAATATAAAATATCAAAACATGGCTCCAAGAATAATTCTGAAACTTCAAACTATGTTAGAAAACACTCTGAACAATTTTTTGTTCCACCTGACTGCAAAAGTATATTACCTTTTATGAAATTGCTAAAATCAAAGCCATGATTGCCATCAATATGATATATTCCGCATAGGTTGTGCTAAAGTAACAAGTAAACCCTGAAATCTCTGCTTCTTAATACAGTTGAGAGTTTACTTCCTGCCTTCACAATATATGGAACTTCTAGGTGACTCCTAGAATCACTTTTAGGTGATCTTTCTGAGATGACCCAAAGATTTAGGCTTCTTCTATCTGTGTCTACTGACTTGGAGTCTTTGCTTCTGACCATGTGGATAAATGAGAATGAGACAGATCATGAGGACCTATCAGAACCCAGCAATATACATCTCTTCCACTAACACTACTTGCCTAGAGCTAATTATATGGTCCCATCTAAATGCACATGGTCTGGCAAACATCTTCCCATGTGCCCACAGAGGAAGATGAATTTAAGAAAAATGATTTGGTGATCACATAGCATTATACTACCGTAAGCTAAAAATGCATATTTGATGAATAGCTCACAGGCATGTAAGTTAATATTGAAGGCCACACAAATAAGATATCTGTTCTTATGTTTTTGAAAAATGAGTCATGCCATTTTGGTAGTGAGACAAGAGAGTTCCCTGGACCCCTTTGTGGGACTTGGGACAGGGGTGTGGCTTACTTAAGCACCTTGCAGGAGGGGGAGCATGCAGGCAAGTGGGTGCTGGGGCCAGGATGAATGTTTTTGGGCTCCAACCCCATGGTAGCGTCTAGGGGTATTTTACAAGTAATGCTTTTTTTAGAAGTTGCTATCCACAGATGGCTAAGTGTTAACCAGCACAGTGGAGAGTCAGGGTGACAGTTTTCACACCCTGCCCTCTTGGTACCAGGATCCTTGTCTGGCGAGTAGGAGGAATCAGGTCATACTGACTTAAAGGATGGTGAATGCAGAAGATTTATTGAGTGATGGAGGTGGCTCTCAGAAGAATGGGGAGCTGGAAAGGGGATGGAGTGGACAGGTAATCTTACCCTGAAGTTCGGCCTTCTGACCATCCTGTGGCCTCTTCAACATTCAGACACTTCTTCTCTCCTTCTCTGCTTCACCACTTGGCTCCTTTGCCAATGGAGTTTGGGATTTTATGGGCATAGTATGGGGGACATGGTAGGCAAGGATGGTTTTGGAAAAAGCCACAAATGGGTGAGAAAACAGGAATGCAAAGTTTTCATTTAGGGCCATGGGCCCAAGCTATTGGGTGGGGCCTTTGCCGGGAAACTGCCCTCTTCTACCCAATATTTCCCTATCAGTAGGAGATATATCGTCCATGTCAGTAGGAGATACAGTAAAGGAAGTTACAATAAAAAAACTATTCCTCATTATCATTGATAAATTTTTGGCCATTTATAACCACAGGTAAACTGAAATAAATGATAATCCAGCATGATTTATTTTGCCTCTAGGTTAAACATACATCAAAACTCTTAAAGGCCTTTTTCATCTCTGGGAATATCCCAGGCTGCTTTGGAAAATAAGAGAAACCTTGAATAAGTATACAAAGATCCACTGTCTTTTTCAGAAACAATGCCTGCATTGATTTTTTCTAGTAGTAAGTTATACAGGCTTTTACTTCAAAATAACCATTTCTTCCAGCTACACATTAATTAACAATATAATACATTAAATATATATGTATAATATATAATAGATTCTAAATATTAAGAGTTTACCTTCTGCCTTCCCAATGTATGGTGCAGGTAAAGAGGATCTTCTAGGTGATTCCCAGGATCACTTCTAGGTGATCTTCCCAAGATGACCTAAAGAATTAGGCTGCTTCTGTGTCTACTGTCTTAGAGTCTTTGCTCCTGACTGTGTGGACAAATGAGAATGAGAAAGATCATGAGAAAGATCATAATAATAAATATCTGTTATATACAATATAAATATTATATAAAAATTATAGGTATAATAGAATAATAAATATTATATATAAATTTAATTATATAGTATATATTTAAATATGTATATATTTCTGGGAATTAAACAAAACTTTAATCTGCTATAGTGCTAGAAGATAAAAAGTTGTAATCACTATGGCTAAAACAAACAAAAACAACAACAACCAAACAATGAAACTAGAGCTAATGCCTGTCAAAACAATAACTTCATAGCAGGAAGTTAGCATGCAAAAAGTGAATTCTCTTATGAAAAGCTATTTTCTCTCTGCCTACTGCAAGGGATGTCTGGGTTAGAAACTCAAAGCACTAATTGCCTGAGTTTAGAAACTCCTGAGATTTATGTGTGAGAAGGTCAAAACACCAGTATAGGTAAATGAAGGCTCATTAACATGAACTAGCAGTTGGATTGTGGAGCTGCAGATATTTTGTATTAAATGAAAGGATTTAAAAAGAAAAACCCAAGGGAACAGTGAGTTAAAAGCTGTTGGCAAGAGGAAGGCTTAGAACAAGGCAATCATTAAAATTCCTTTGGAATTAAGTTCATTAAAATAGTTAATAATGCTTTCTTACAACAAGCCTCAAAGTTGCATCCAATTTTTTTTTTGGTTTGGATGCTCCTTCAGAGACAATAGTTTATTGCTGACTTTGCAGATATGTCTAATGTGCAGTTTTCCAAATGTATACACGGAAGGTTGTTGCAGACAAAGGCAGAAGACTGTAAACAGAGATCTTGCAGAATGTTTTCCTTTCTGTTCTTGACCCTTTATACATTTCTGCTGAAACTCAGAATTGGTTTTCTTACCTACCCCTCTCCTGTGTTGTTTTCTTTCTCTCCAGTGTGCTCTATTTCTGAACAAGCAATGTAGAGCAAGTCCAGTAGCTGCTGTATCCTTCACAGCTTCCCAGTCCCAGAGGAAATAGTGCCAAGTTACAGGCCCCCAGAAAAGAACATCTCCTTCAGAGTTAGGGGGCAGAAGGTCAATGTTAGTGCAGAGCACCTCTGTTTTAAAGTATTTGCAATCAGTGCCTTTTAAAATTCAAATTGTATTTTTAATTTATCTATTATTGTAAGAGTATTATGCTCATAAAAATTAAAACAAAAGCCGAGCCTGGTGGTTCATGCCTGTAATCCCATTACTTTGGGAGGCTGCGGCAGGTGGATCACTTGAGCTCAGGAGCTTGAGACCAGCCTGGGCAACGTAGTGAGATGCCATGTCTACTAAAAATATAAAAATTAGCTAGGTGTGGTGACATGTGCCTGTAGTCCTATTTACTCAGGAGGCTGAGGCACAAGAATCGCTTGCACTGAGGAAATGAAGGTTGTAGTGAGCTAAGATCATGCCACTATACTCCAGCCTAGGCAACAGAGACCTGGTCTCAAAAAAAAAAAAAATTAAAATAAATATAGACCATAAACAAATATAATCTATCAAATCAAATCTATAACACAAATCTAGAAAGAATTAGTAATTCTTCCCTGCCTTTTCCTTTAATCTAAAGGATTTAATATGAAGTCTGTTTCCAAAGTGTTTATATATATGTGTGTGTAGCATCTATATGTACATTTATGCAATAATAAATTGAGCTGTAATTTATATACAATAAAATATACACATTTTAAGTGTGCAATTGAATGACCTTTGACAAATGTATATGATACAAATAGGAGATAGGGAAATACTGGGTAGAAGAGGGCAGTTCCCTGGCAAAGGCCTCACTGTCAAGACTAGAAACCTGTGGCCCTAAATGAGAAAAGGTATTTCTGTTTCTGTGCCTGAAAGTTGCATTTTGGCCTACCACACGCCCCCCCCCATACTGTACCCATATAAACTCCAAAGCTCCAGCTCCATAAGGAGATGAACAGAAGATCAGAAGAACAGCAGAACGGCATGGCAGAGAGAAGAGAAGGAGTGTCAGAACAATGAGCAGAGTTGAGCTGAAGGGAAGTTGGAGAGGAGATTGGCTGCTGGATGGCCAAACTCCAGAGAAAGATCATCTTCCCACTCCACCACTCAGTAAAACCCCTACATTCATCCTTCAAGTCCATGTGTGTGGCCTGATTTTTCCTGGACACTGGACAAGAGCTTGGGATACAGAAAGCTGTCACACTAGCCCTGTGCCCTTGGAAAAAGCAGAGGGTCTTCTGAGCTGTTTAATACTTAAGCTGTATGTGGATGGCAAAGCTAAAAGAATACACTGCTACATGCACCCACTTGGGCTTCAGGAGTCGCAGACACCCACCCCTGGATGCTGCCATGGGGCTAGAGCCCAGGGGCACTCACCTTGGCTCCTGCATCTGCCTATGTGCTCTCCTTCCTGTAAGAGCTTTGAGTGCACAGCCAAGCCACACCCCTGTCACATGTCCTGCAAGGGGGATCAGGGAACTCTCCTGCTTCATATATACCTGAATAATCATTACCCCAGTGAAGACATAAGTTCTATTACCCAAGGGCCCTTTCCAGCCAATTCTAATTGCTACTCCTTCTACCCCAAGGTAACTACCACTCTAATTTCAAACATTATAAATTAGTTTTGCCTTTTCTTAAGTTTTATATACTTTTTTTGTATGATTTCCTTTGCTCAACATAATGCTTTTGGATTTTCTCTACATTGTCACATGTAGCAATATGTTGTTTCTTTTATTGGTTAAGTAATATTCCATTTTATATGAATACTGCATTTTAAACCTCTTTTTCTCCAAGATGACAACTTTATTTGTTTATAATCACTTTTCTCTAATCCTTTAATTAGGTTGAATGCATTTTACAAATACACCAATGTCTATTGCTCCTAAAATAAATTACGAAATGCCCTACCAAGGCCGCTGGGTTTCTGCAGAGCTGGCTCCTATTTCACTCCACCATTATCTCTTTTCCTCCCTGGATTGTGATACTTCCTCCCTACTGGTCTTCATTTTTCTTATTGACTCTTCTGAGCTCCTGCCCTCTTCATGGAGGGTGACTTTGTGGTTTTCTCTGCCTTGAATCCTCTTTCGTCAGTTCTTTGCTTGCCTGAGTTTTTATCATCTGTATTAGTCTGTTCTCACACTGCTAATAAAAACATACCTGAGACTGGATAATTTATGAAAGAAAGAGGTTTAATGAACTCATGCTTCCATATGACTTGGGAGCTTCACAATCATGGCAGAAGGCAAAGTAGAAGCAAAGGTATGTCTTACATGGTGGCAGGCAGGAAAGCATGTGCAGAACTCCCATTTATAACACTATCAGCTCTCATAATTCTGATTTACTACCACGAGAACAGTATGGGGGAAACTGCCCCCATGATTCAGTTATCTCCCCTTCGCCCAGTCCTTGACATGTGGGAATTATCACAACTGAAGGTGAGATTTGGGTGGGGACACAGCCAAACCGTATCCTCATCCTTCAAGTTTCTGCTCAAGTATCAGCTTCTCAGGAAAGATCACCCTAGTCTTCCAATTCAAAGTAGCCCCATCTTGACACACTGTTTGTTAATAGTACTTATGGGAATGCAATCTGTGTTGAGCATGCTCATCTTAGTTTATTTGATCACCCTTCACTCTCCCCTGGCACTTAGCGCTATGCCTGGAGCAGAGCAGGCAGTGAAGAAGTTGAAATGATACAAGCACCACTGCCCAAATGACTAGTGTTTCCATCTAACATTGAAACATAATGACCAGCTTCACACAAATTTAAATATTAATAGATAAGGAGAAAAGCAAATTCAGGAGAAATGACAGCAGAGGCATTTCACCTTTATTGAGACCTCATTTGTAGAAGAAAAAAAATCCACACAATTTAAAAATCTGTCCTCTTATGTATAACATCCAGCATTATGTTTCAAAATGAGAATACTTCACTGTAGCTGTATATTCATAGAGCATAAACTCCACTTTTCTTTCCATTTTTAAATGTACAGTTGTGTTTTAATTAAGGGTAATATCTTTCATTAGTGGCCTTTGGGAAATATCCCATTAATTAAAGGTGAGAAACAAACAGGTGACATTTACAAGGACACCACTACTCCGAAGCACATATGCCTGCTCCTATGAAAAGAGAACTATTTAAAGTCTCACAGTGTGGTGTTATTAATGGTCCTCAGCTGAGCAATCTTCTGAAAAGTACAATTTTGATTGGACTATAATTTACTTTTCTGTAGGTAATGGAGACAGAGTCAACTCATCAGAGAATACAGAAAAGGGGACGTGAGGGAGGGTAATGGAGAGAGCAGCTGTTAGGTAAAGTGTAAGAAATGGGAAATAAAACCTCAAAAAATTTCTTCCATTAACACACATAAATGCAGCAAAAATACAGTCTTTGGAGCCATAGTTTGAATTCATGGCTATTTGTAGGAGAAATTTTGCTAAGGCTAGTAGGTAAGCCAAATAATTTAATATCTAATATAGCCAGTGAACTTTGTATACTATGAAGCTAAAATGGCTCCATAATATTATGGCAACATCTTTGGCAACTATTCCCAGACAAAAACAATTAAAGACTCCAAAGCTTCTCTTTTACATAGTCACTAATTAGTTCATGAGATAATTTTTTGTTTTTCTAAATTTTTAAAATTTAATTTCTCGTCCAAATGAATGACTTCAAGTAGAGAGCTGATGTCATTTTAAAGATATTGCTCAGACAGTTTCTTTTTAAAGGTTATTAGAAACCTCACTTGAACTGAAGTGGTCAAGCAAATTCCCTTTCCCTACTCCTGAAGGAAGCAGGAGATTTATTCTCAAGACAAATTGAACCAGAGAGGATGTAGATTAGGGCACACCAGGCCTGACAGAGGGCAAGGGTGAGGAACCAGACAGAAAACAAGGAGACAAATTGAATAGCTGCAAGTAGAACCATAAGTGCCCAATCTCAACCTCCTTTATTGCTGGTTCAAAGGAAATAGGCAGCTAAGCTTATCATCAACACACACACACACACACCACCACCACCACCACCAGCACCAGCACCAGCACCAGCACCAGCAGCAGGAGCAGTAGATCATCAGAAGATGCATTTCTAGAGAAACTTCATGGGTCCAAATGAGAGACCAAGTTAATATATTACCCAAAGGTGAAAATAAGTCTAGAAAAGAAACTCAAGAGGAGAGTAATACTTAAGAAACTAACTGAAAGAAAAATGAAACTCAAAAAAGAAAGACAGAAAGAAAAAAGGAAGGAAGGAAAGGAGGAGGAAGGAAGGGAGGAAGGAAGGAAGGAGGAAAGGGAGGAAGGAAGGAAAACCAAGCCAGAGAGGTAAGAGAAGCACCAAGAAAATAAACTATGGTAGTCAAGAAAAAAATGGCATTGCCCAGTGTCCAGTGCTGAGGAAAGGATAAGCCGAATGAGAAAGGAAGCATGCCCACTAAATGTCTCCATCACCACCTGTATGTGTTTTGTTTTGTAACCTTTACAACAGCATTTTCTTTAGACTAGTGTGTAGGGAAACCAGAGTGTTGGTTAAGGAATAAGTGGCAAATTAGAATATTGAGGGAGGTAATGTAGACCATTCTCTTATTATGTTTAGTTATAAAGCAGATGAGAGATTTGGCAAAGGGGCTGGAAGGATGGAGAGTTGGAATGAGTAAGGTTTAGTTGTTTTTTTGTTTGTATTTCCAATTTTGTTTTTAAGAAAGAGGTTTGTGGAGATCTAAGTTCTTATTAAAAGAAGCAAGGAGAAAGGAGCAAGTGGACCAAAGTAAAGGAAGTTGAGTTATCAATGAAGTTAGGTCATGGCACAGGTGGAACCAGAGCCCAGGTGGCAAGAAGAGTCCATGCAAGAGAGGGTTCACCCCTTTTCCCTGAACAGGAGGAAAGGATTGCAGACTTGGTAGCAGGAAGGCAAAGGAGATCCTTTTTCAAATTTCTGTTTTCTCTGTGAAGTGGCGAGATCACATGTTAAGAATGAGAAAAAGTAAGAAGAAGGAGTCGGAGGTTTCAGAGTAGTCAAGGTAGAGAAGATAAGCAAGAGTTGATAGGAAACTGATAACATTGCCAATGTTAGCAGTTGACATTGGAAGCTGAGGTTTTATACCCTGAATAATCATTTCTGTGTAATGTTTCAATAGTCCAGTCAAAGGTTCATAAAAGGTGAGCTATTTGGTGAATGTGTTACCAGACAGTACAAGGGGAGGGCTTGAGGTGAAGAGTTTGAGATGTTAATAAGAACAGTAGAAATAATGCATCATTGAGCCAAGTTTTTTAGGGAAGAAAATGAATGCAAGCAAGAACTAACTAGGAAAATAATAAAAGGGTTCATGGATTAGTTATCAAAATGAGATAGAAAAATTGACATAGTGGAAGTAAACTGAACAGAAAATAAGGATCTTAGAAAATGGCACCTCCATAAACCTAGAGGTTGTCCTCAATTCCTCCTTTATCCCTGAATCCATTGATTAATTGGTTTCACAATCAAAGTGTTTTTCTAAAGCTGTTTGCTTTTTACCTATCCTCTGCTAACACTCTTGTCTAAAGTACCATTGGACCACTGTGATATCCTGCTTACAGAGTCTTGCTCCCACTCTTGTCTCTCTGGTCTTCCCATAACTTCATCTCTAGATAGTAGCCAGAGTGATCTTTTCTGAGTTTACTGTGTGCTCAATTGTGCCCAATCACACTTTCGATGAAATCTATATTCCTCACGGAGGCCTCCAAGACTGTAGAAAAACCTGCCCTGTAGACCTCTCTGATTTTTGTCTCCTACAACACTTATCGCCAATGAGGAAGACATAGAACTCAAGGCTAGAATGCAGGACGGGTGGTCCATATAGCATTGAAGTCACAGAATGTGAGGGAAGTATGATGCAGTGAAAAGTTCCCCAGAGACCACTTTTTTGTTAAACCATTCATTTTAATAAAATTATAAAATGAATCAGGGAAAGCAATAGAAACATACCACACTGTAAACCTTTTTAAAGATATGGTCTACAACTTATTCATATTTATATCTCCAGCAATTAGCACATTGACTGGTAGCACAGGCACCCAATAAGTTTTGATTGGTTAAATAAATCAATGAGTAAATGAATACACATAAGGGTTTTACAGATGAGTGTGTTAGAATCCCTTCTTCTTACCTGCCAGGCATCTCTCTTTTCTGACTTTGCTTTAAGAAATAATCCAGTCTTCACTACATGTAGCTTCACTGGGACTGTTAGCCAAGGAGTCCTACTCACTCCTTGCAGGTGGCCCAGTTAAAGCCAATCAGAGTTCCTTGGAGAATTTGAATCTTGACCAGAATGAGTTTGAGATGGGAAAACTGTTGGAGCTGGTTCATGCCAATGGTGACACCTTGAGATTTTCCTTAGTTCCTGCTCCCCAAATCCCTGGAACATCCTGCTTTCTCTGCTTTTTGAGAAGTAGTTCTTCAACTTCTGCATCACTATTGTGAATTGCATCATGGTATGCTAATAAGCACTTTCTTTTTGACTTCAGTCGAAAAGAGTTATTTTTTTCTTGCTTGTAAGCAAATAACCTTAAACTGAACATTGTAAATTTAACATGATTAGGAGAAAGCACATTTATTTTAATGACTATTGAGTGCTGCTATGTGCCAAACATAAGAGTGAGTACCAAAAACAAAGTTTTATTGGAAAGAGTTCCCATCTTCAAACAACTTAAAGGTTTTATTTTTTTTCGGGACTTAAGGAGTATGATCAAATAACTGTAAGATAAAATGGGTTTGTGGCATACAACATACAGGTGAAATGAAAAGGGAATTGAGGAAAGGGATCTGCTCAGTTAGGGCAATTATGATAGAGCCAACACTTGGCCTAAGCTTTTAGGATTCAGGCATTCTGACTAAGGAAAGGCATCGAGGTCCACAGAAGCAGCACACAGAGATGGGAAAGCATCAAGTATGAGTGAAGATCAGCAAGTAGATCAGTTTACTACATTTATGAAGAAAATAATGAGCAATTAGTTTGCAAATAGTGGATTGAAGCTGAAAAGTCAAGCTAAGAAAAATATGGTTTAGATTTTGTAGGCAACAGGGAGCCAAAAACATTATTTATGCAGAATTGTGCTGGGAAAAACAAGGCTTGCAAAGTCATATATGATGTACTGGAGCAAGAAAAAGATGAAACTGAAGAGACAAATTCCAAGGTATTGCAACAGTCCAATCAAGGGATAATTAGCACCAGCATGAAGAAAATTTCAAATACTTTCTAATTGCTGATGGAAGAAAAGTAAGCCTCAAAAAAGGCATTGAGACCCTGAGATGAATAAGATGCTGAAATTTACGTACAATATTCCACAGCTCTGTATTTCAAATCATTTTTCTGCCTCTCCCCGCTCCTGAGTTTTTGTCATCCATCTCCAGCTACCCACACAACATCCTCACTTGGAAAGACCAGTATTGTCATAAACCAAAATGCCCAGAGACAAACAGTGCTCCTTTCATCCTGTACCCCCAAGTTGCTGCCTTTTCTTTTTACCCTGCAAACTTAAAAAGTTTCTCTGCCTCTTCTTGTCCTTTAGCTCCCATCAATCCCTACATCACATCAATTAGATAAGACCCTTATTCAGTCATGACAGGTTCCCTGCAGCAGATTCCTAGTAAATCTCTCTGTTTCCATTTTCTCCCCACTAGATAGCAGAAGATCAATAAACTCTGTCTGAAGTTGATAAATTAATCTGGCAAGTATAACGCAGCTTTCACTGACATATGGATTTGCTAAAAACACCTTTTAAAAAATAATAACATTACTCCCATGTCAAGAAATTATAGTGGATCCTACTTGCCCCTGATGTTGGTGGGCAATAACTTTATTCCTTTTGATTTCTTGAGGTCTACTAATTATCTGTGTCTGCATGTGTGTTTGGGGATGGGGGGTGTGGAGAGTGTGATTGTGGGCATGTGCACACACTGACGGGAGATCCAAGGAAGAGAGAGAGTAGAGGAGCTGGGCTTCTCGAAGGTGAAGGCCACAGTCCCCAGCTAGACATCATCTGATTAGACTTAAATATGGAGGGGAAAGAAGGAAACTAAAAAGGCAACCGCTGTACTTGTATCTACTGGGGTGAGCTCTGATGGGTTAAAATCCTCTGCTTATCTGTTTATGTATTTAACTACTTGGTTTTCAAAGATTTCTATCAATTGAACACATCTACACAATGTCCAGACTTAATCCATATTACCCCAAAAGGACTGACCCTATGTAGCAGTAGGTGTTTTGAAAATACCTGTCCATACAGATATACACATGTCCCACCCCAGTTCAGTACACCTATAGCCCAGCCCTGGCCCCTGCCTGGATCTGTTGTCTACAAACCTCTTCTCAGTCAAAGAAGCAGCTCTGACTCTGCTTCTCCCCACTCCTGCCACCCACCCCCAACACCTGAAACATGTAAGAAGACCACTTACCTTGGCCAAGACAAGTGTGGGGCCTGGTCTCAGTCACACCCCTGCTGCCTCATGTCTGTGTACACTATCAATTAAAGTGTGTTTGTTTCTGTGTTAGTACATTTCTGTGTTACTATAAAGAAATACCTGAGACAGTATTTTATAAAGAAAAAAGGTTTAATTGGATTAATTGATTCATGGCTCTGCAGGTTCTACTAGCTTGGCACCAACATCTGCTTGGCTTCTGGCAAGGGCCTTAGGAAGCTTATAGTCATGGCAGAAGGTGAAGCAGGAGCAGGAGCATCTCATGGAGAGAGCAGGAGCAAGACATCAAGGAGAGAGTCCTGGACTCTTAAACAATCAAATCTTGCATGAACTGAGCAAGAACTCACTTATCACCAAGGAGATGGTACTAACTCATTCGTGAGAGATCCACCCCCATGATCCAATCATCTCCTACCAGGCCCCACTTACGTCATGGGGGATCATTCACCCTAATGATAGTTTCTTTCACTGTACAGAAGCTTCTTAGTTTAATTAGATCCCATTTGTCTATTTTGGCTTCTGTTGCCATTGCTTTTGGTGTTTTAGTCATGAAGTCCTTGCCCATGCCTGTGTCCTGAATGGTACTGCCTAGGTTTTCTTGTAGGGTTTTTATGGTGTTAGGTCTCATGTTTAAATCTTTAATCCATCTGGAGTTAATTTTTGTATAAGGTGTAAGAAAGGGATCCAGTTTCAGCTTTCTGCATATGGCTAGCCAGTTTTCCCAACACCATTTATTAAGTAGGGAATCCTTTTTCCATTGCTTGTTTTTGTCAGGTTTGCCAAAGATCAGATATGCAACCATCTGATTTCAATATGAGATTTGGAAGGGACAAACATCTAAACCATGTAAGTTTCTTAATGAAAAATATATTCAGTCAAGTAACTGCAGGTTGCTTGACACCTAATCATCATCACCTGGAAATGAACTAGATCCATTCTGGTAGAAAAGAGATAGCCAAGAGTGATTTAATATGATTGTTAGTACATTCCTAATGCTTACTCAGAGATTGATAACCTAAGATCAAAATAGTTCTGGTGTATCCAGTCTCAGACAAATACTGATTTTAAAGTGTTTTTAAAGTAATGTGTGATCATCTTTTGTGAATATATTTAAAAGAACATGTGATGGCAGTGCTCAGGTCTAGTCCTATTTGAAGTCAGGCTGACATGACAGGAACACAGTGACAGTTTTCTTAACTCTTAGCCCAGGTCACTTACATCTTACTGTAATTCTCTACACTCAGGACCAGCTTAGGATGAAATGGTAATGTTCCCAAATTCAGTGAATTCAGAATTAACACAGATTCATAGGTATTTCACATTGGCACTGTTTGCAGTGGGTGTAAGAATAGGATGACAGATGTGTTTGTTATAAGATAAAAAGTTGTAGTTGAATGCCTGAATTTAGTAATTACAAGACTTTGAAGTATTCTTTTTAATTTAGAATAGATAGTCCATTTAGAAATACACTTTTTAAAAAGCCTTGAAATAATTCCTAAGAAGCTCAGATTCAAGCCTCTGGTTCATGACTCAGATGTCTCCATGCTGGTGGTTTCTGACATCATCACTATTAAAACATGGCATTGCTTCTAACATCTGGGCTCTCTTAAAGGGAAAATAAAAGACACAATGGAAACTATGACTGAAGCCACTTTTTAATGTTTAAACAAACCAACAAGCACACACATAGCAGGGTTTATACTGGAGCATCTGACTGTTATTTTTCATTCTGTTCTTTGAGCCTTGTTTTTTCTTCTCTAATCACTGAACCATAATTCATCAGAACTACAAGGATGAACTTCACTGCAGTTACATTTCCTTCTGAGAAAAAAGAAATAGCTCACTGTGGCTATGACACACTTGATCTACAGTGCTTTGGCATATAAATGTAGGTTTTGTAAAAATAAAACTTCTAAATATCCATTTTTTACATCAGAATTCATTAAGGCTAATATTTATTCATTTATTCTTTCCCCATATATTTATTAGCTACCAAATGCCAGATGCCATATCAAGTACTGATATTCAATGTTTAGCATAAACATGTTCTAGCCCTCAAAATCATATGTAGCATTTATTATTGAAATTCTTGACTCAGTTATGAGCAAACAAAGTTATTTATCCTTTTTCTCACATCTGCAACAGATTTATTTTTTTAAGGAATGGATTTTGAGAGTAAAAACATGAGCCAGAGAAGGTTAGAATAGAAAATAAATAGGTATGTAAGCTGTTTTGCTAATTGTTTTATAACCACAATAAACTAGTACAGCAAATGCCCCATACAAAACACAATAAAGTTTCTAAAAAGAAGCCATTCCCTTAGAAAACTGGAAATTCTGGTCTCTGGTATTTGGAATTTAGGCTGCAATCTTTATCTTTTTTGATAGATCACTGGGCGTGTGGTAGAGGCCATGCTTTTAAGCACATTTGAAAAGAAAAATAGCCAGCCAGGTAGAAGTAGATGAAGTGTTTGGTTTCATGTGTGACATAACTGCCTACGATCCCCACCATGATGTAATACCAGATGGGATTGTACTTCCTGTCAAATTCCTTCTGGATGTGGGCCACAATGTCCTTTTCTATGACATATGTCTCCAATGCCTGAGTAGCAGATGCCACTGAATGCTGCTGCATTTCTTCTAATGTGTCCACATTTTGCATTTTTGATCATGTGGTTTTCATGGAGCAGGAGGTATCCCACTGCAAAAACCTCCTGTGGAAGATGCTAGGTGTCCTGGGGAGGTGCTAGCATGACTTAGGCCCAGTGGGAGCATCTCAGTTTATTCTTATGAATATATATATATATATGTATATATATATGTATATATATATATATATATACACACACACACACCCACACACACACACACACACACACACACACATACACATAACATAGCTACACAGCTGGCTTTGGCTACTGGTGTCCTTTGTAATCCTGGGGTTCTCAATACAAATGTCAGTTGTAAGTGCAAGAGACAGACTTTTGTAAATCACACAAATAAAGACAATACAATTTTAATGTAGATGAGTGCTACAGGGAATGGCATTTGAGTAGTCATAAGACTATATAAAAGAAAGAGGGAATGACTTTCCCCAGGAAGTGAGGAAGTGTTTTTTTTTATTTGTTTTGTTTTGTTCTTTCTGAAGAATAAGCAAGGAGTTAAGAAGGGAAGGGGTGAACAAGAAATTTGAGACTGAGGGTACAGCACCTGTAAAAGTTTCATGTAGAGGGGAAAACAATGCCTTCCAAGACCTGAAAGCAGTTTGGTATGGCCAGAGACGGAATGAGAAAATGATTTGAGAGAGCATCTGGGAAGTCAAAGAATAAAGCACATTTTCTGCTTGCTTATTTTCCTTTCCACATGATTCCAGAGTTTAGAGTCATATGCAGGGAAGAAGACAGTTACATAGTTTGTCAGCTGGTGTTTCTGGAGTGAGTTCTGCAAATATGTCTGTATCCAACTGGAGTATGGTCAGGCTCATAAAAAGTAACAACCATTGTCCTCAAACTTTCCTCCATTCCCCAAAGCCAAAATTGGAGAAGCAGGGGATTTTGATTCCTGAAGAAAAATAGAGTGAAAGCATGTTCTTAATCACCACTTGTTGTCCCCTGTCACACCACCATCTCTCCCACTACGTACACATCAGGCCACCCACCAAAGCAGAATAAGAGGAGTAAGCCTTACCCAAGCTTCTCTGAGGTCAGCTGGGCTATTTACTGTTGTCCACTGGGCTGAAAGAGCTAGTTGACCTCCAGGACATCAATACCACCAGCACCAAACAGCAAAGCTTTGAGAATACCAGCTACTGGACTCAGCTACAGGTGTGTTTGTGTGTGTGTGCGTGTGTGTGTGTGTGTGTGTGTATGAATAAATTGACCTTTTTGTTTGCTCACAGCAGAATGTCAAGAATATGTGCTATATATAATTGTGATTAAAGAAGGCTATTAAATGTATTAATAAGTTGTTTAATATCTCCCCATCTGTCTGCTGGAATGCAAACTCACCTAAAGATAGGGACCATGTCTTTCTCATTCATCACTGTAGTCCAGTAGAGTGCCTTGCATGTAGTAATCACTAAAACATTTTTTCTGTTATTAAAAGAATGTTGCCACTCCTCTGATGGGGGAAAGTGGAAGAAGAGCATATGTGAAGGGAAAGATCAGAGACCTGGAGCTCCTGGACAAATATGAACCCTGGCTATGAAATAAAATTATTGAATTAAGGACTGCATTTTGAGGGACTGAGTAAGATTGCAGAAGAAAAGACAGTAAGACAAGATAGACACAAACATAAAAACAATGTTTTGAGTCTAATACAGTAAATAAAAGAACAAAGAAATCTGGGGCAATCAAGAGAAAAGGAATTTCCCTGGGGGTATGTAGGATAGGTGAAAGTGGTTTAGGAAAGTGAAAGTGTTACAAGTAGAACAAAGGCTATTGGAGAAAGCAAAGAGTGAGGAGGATGAAAAGAGTTGTGTGTGTGTGTGTGTGTGTGTGTGTGTGTCTGTATTAGTTCAGTGTTATGAGAAGCAAAAAGTCAAGCAGAGGATGAAACAAATAACAGGACCAAGAACACCAAATAAGGTCTGTGCTTTAGATGTATTATCAAGATGTAATATGGAGGCTGGATTTAAAGAATGACCAACAACAGGAAAGAAACTATATGATGAAAGGGAGATGAAAATAAATGCTGGATAGGAGGAGAGACATGATCCAGAATCTTGGGTGATTTTTATAATAACCCCTCTAGTGACTTGGGCAGTATTTATGGAGTGAATAAACGAATGAATCTATCAAACAACCAATTCATCAATGAATTAATGACAAAACTTACCTTTAGGAGCTTAGACAGCTAGAAGAACAATGATAGGATTGCTAGTTGTTGAGGGTTAAAACAAAAACTTTAGATACCTTAAATGAAAGAAAAAATACGTAAATTGTCATACATGCAACATATAAATTACCTATAAGAACTTTCTTTTCTTTTAGTGTTTTCATCCAAGGAGCACAGTGGCTAGAGAGTACTTTTGTGAATCTACAGAAGAGGGTATTCAAAAGCATTGAAATTATGTAGATCAAATTTGGTTTCCTTGGAAACTCTTTCACTTGTATTTGTGAAATTTTCAATCTAATGGCTGTAAGACTATTGAATTTCAAATATAGTCAGATCCCTAAAGTTACTCTGATATATGCCTCTATATTGTGGAAGATAGACGTCAAACCTCAAAGGGATGCTTCTCATTACCTTAGATCAAACAATCCTACACTAAAAAAAAGGGCAGAGAATGCCATCTGCCTTAGGTAAATAACTCTAAGGGCGGTTAATCTAAGCTTGTTATTCTAATTCTTATTTTCTAAAAAATAGAGTTGGCCCTAACCCTATGTTGCTATAAATGCCTGTCATCATAATGTATAAGACAACCCCAAGTTCAAGACAAGTTCCTTGATTTTGGCTTAGAATATTTGGTTTGTCAAATGGATATTTTGCGATTTTGTTTCCATTAATGTGTTCACCTTTATTCCTAATTTATAGCCAGAAAGTTAATCTTGCTCTAAGGCCCATAAAAGGTAAAAACATAAAGTCATGTAGCTAGTGAGTGAAGGAACCGGACAAAAATTGCTTAGACTTGCTCTGGTTCTATTACCATGCACTACCATTGTGCTCATAACATTACAGTTTTGAATAAAATTAGATTAATTGAAAAGTAAATAGTTAATTTATCACTATTCAAAGCTTCTCTCAAATCTGGCCTGATTATAATCATGAATACATTTGTGCTTTATTAATATTACATTATACAAATGAGCATGTATTATGCATAGCACTTCAGAACTTTGCTCTTCTGGAAATTTTTTAAACTGCCCGTAGAGTTATTTACCTAAGGCAGATGGCATTCTCTGCCCTTTTTTTTAGTGTAGGATTGTTTGATCTAAGGTAATGAGAAGCATCCCTTTGAGGTTTGAAGTCTATCTTCCACAATATAGAGGCATATATCAGAGGAAGGTTTCAAGATTTTAAATTGTTTATGGTCAAATAGCTTGTACATGGTAGACATTTATTAGTTGGCTGGTTTATTAGTAGATTTATCAATTAATTAAAATACAAATTGAATGCATTTATAATCTTGGTAAATCAATGAAATAAAATACGTTTGGCCAAAGATTAAAAATAAACCAGAAATTATCAGTCATAGAATCTCAGATTTTGTAACTTTCACTTTTAGGAATTGAAATCTTAAATGTTCAATTTAATTTATAGTGTGGAATCATGCTTAAAATGTCCCTTAAGAAACATTAAATTAATTCATTTTTTAAATAAATATTCATTGAATTAATGAATTGTATAAATATTTCTTTGCTATAGCTCTTTTAAGTTCTAATTAGTTTTAATTCAAGTTTTATGATGAAATAGAATATAATATCTTTAAGATATATTATAAATCATCTATTCAAAATATTTACATTTTTGGATTAATAAAACTGGCCACCAGAGTAAAAATGGTCTGGGAGATGGGGGTGAAAATGATCCCTTCAATGTTTATTCCAAACTAAGTTAGGCATGGTTATATAATCTATGTTATATACATATATTAGTCAATATTAACTGTGGTGGTTAATTTTGTGTGTCAACTTAGCTGGGTGATGTTGCTCAGATATTAGGTCAAACAGTACTCTGGATGTTTTCGTGAGGATGTTTTTGGATGAGATGTACATTTAAACTGGTAGGCTTTCAGTAAAGCAAATTGCCCTCTATAATATAGGTAGGGCTTATCTAATCAATTTAAGATCTGAATCAAACAAAAGGTTGATATCCCCCAAGACAAGAGGGAATTTTCCAGCAGGGTACCTTCATTTAAATCATCAGCTTTTCCTGGCTCTATATAAGCTGACTGCCTTTAGATTTGAATTGCAACTCTCCTGACACTCCTACCTACCAACCTCTCCCACCTAATTTTGGACTCACAAAGCCTCCTAATTTCGTGAGCCAATTCCTTAAAATAAATCTCTTTTATATAGATGCAAGTCCTATTGGTTCTGTTCCTCTTGGAGATTCCTGGCTAAAACACTAACATTTTATTTAATAATTTTAGAAGCCATTTGTTTTTGAAGATTTCAATCATGTTATTCAGATAGAATCAAATGAGGATCGAAAGCAATTGAAAAGGAACAAATTGCTTCTTGAAATATTGGTCAGGAAATTTGGGTGCTAAGCAGACACCTCTGTTCTTTCTTGGCTGAGTGGTCTTGGATAAATCTTTTAATTACTTTGCACCTGGTTTCTCACCTACTACTCTATTTGCACAATTCAAGTTGTTTTCACACCTTTCATATTGTTAAGCAGCTTAGAGAGAGAGTGGGATGCTTGTATTTTTAGGTTAAAAATGAGGAAAATAGGGGTCTGTCCCCCAGACTGTCCCTCCCTCTGGCTATCCTGACTCACCTTCCTTCCCTCAAGAATGCCCACCTTCCAGATCAGCCTCAACCCTCTCAAGAGTTGCTTGACTGTCATATTCTCTAATAGATTGCTTCCATCTGTGTTTTTGCCACTTGTGGAGATTTTAAAGACAAAACTGATATTTGAATAAGTTGTTCTCTTAAAATTACTGACATTAAAACGATTATAGCTATTTTTAATTTATCCATTCAGGTTGAATCAGGCATCGTTTCAGTCACCTCCAGATGTAAATGTGCGTGATATAAATTAGAAAAGTCATGTCTTTGTAGGAGGTTACTCTTCTGCACAATTCGCTCTTATATTTGCAGTCTTTGTCTTCTTATGCTGCATTTCTGCTCTTCTGCTTTATGTTGGTTATATGAACACATATGGGCATAGTCAAAAAACTTCCCATAATTGACTTTGTTGCCACTCTTTTTGCCACTTTTTGAGGTTAGTGAGCCTTTCTTTCAACCTGGGCTAAAGCTCTTACAAATACTTTCTGCCTTGCAGGCAGCCAAGAGTAACATGTTTCTTTAGCTCTATGACTAGCATGGGGTCCCTAAATGGATTTGTGATCTTTGGCTTTGTGGAGGAAATGCTTCACTTTTATACAAAGAGAACAGCTTGTACAGTCCATCAAATACTTCTGCTTCTTGTAGTCAAAGAGGTATTCTATCTCCTGCCAGAATATAAGTAAAGGGAGAAATACATTTATGAAATATATGTTTGTGTGATGTCTTGTTGCCAACATCTTGGATTATTTGTTTCTAATAGAAGTAATGGCTTTTTAATAAATTGGTGTGTTTAAAGTTTTGCCTTTTTTTTTAAAGTAAAGCTTGTGCCTTTCCTAGAAATTTAAGATATAAATGCATTCTTACATGTTAATTTGGAAATTTCAGTAGCCTATTATCAGATCATAAGTATTTTTAAATGAACAGTATTTCTTCACTATGCTTTTTGCCTTCCAAAGAGTTTACATCTTAGTCCTTACATATATCTTCACTCAGAAAACAATTATGTTGTCATATTATAATGGGAAAACAATCTTTATTTGGAATATAAACTACTATAAAAGTTTATAGAGATTATATACCTATTATCTGTCCTTCTTTAAGAAAGGCTTAATTACCTAAATTAGGAAAAAACGCTTTTAGTTCAAAATTTATATCTGAACAGTGTTCATACATTATAAAAAATTTTAAATTGCAAAGACTAAATTTATATTTTATTTCTCTTTCTAAATGGTCTGTAGTACCTAATAAGTGTTCTAAAATTATTTTGAGATCAAGAATTTTGAAATTTATAACAGATGGGTAATTAATTTAGTAATTCTGTCTTATGAAGTATAAGCTTGCATTGTGCTGGTTGTTTAATAGGCTTGCTATGTAAGTAGAAAGAACATGGTTCAACTGGATACTTTGATATGTATGGGTATTATTCTTAGTGACATTTGTTTGCCATCTTTGTTGCTTGTGCTTCTTAAATACAGGCTGAGGCCTAGTCTCTTTGCAAGTTTAGTAAAATAATCCACCTTTTTTTGCAGACTCTATTCAGAAGGTTAAAAATATCTTTTACTTTTGTAACATTTTGAGTCAAGGAAGTTGCTATTTTGAGATTAGCAATGATATTGTGAAAATAAATATTATTCAGATTTTATGTTTCTCAAAGTTCATTCTTATTTCACAAATGGATGTTTAAGGAATTATGCATAATAAACAAAGGCCACTAAGTGAGCTATATTATGGGTGCAATGTCTTTCACACGCAATTGAGTGTATTTTGAATACAGGGATTATTTTCATTTGCTTCTTAATCTTTTTCTTATACAGGGATCTAGAGTTCCTATTCTTACAGCTGTTTATAATGTGAAGCACACTTTTCTATTGCCTTATTTTTATTGCTTTTCTCCACAACAAGAATTGCTGATATGAGAATGAATATTTTTTATGCACCCAACTCAATAAAGAAGTTGAAAGGGGAAAAATGAGGAAAACGAGTTCTAAAAGACCTGAAAACAGTTTGTTTAGAGTACGTGGAATAGAAAGTCTTCCTAGATATTGAAACAAATGAGGTATAAAGCTTTGTTGGAAAGCAGCCAAGAGTAGGCATCAAAAGTCTTGAATTCCAGTCATCATTTTGCCATCAAATTATGCACTTCTTGGAGATCTTTTAAAAATTGTGTTGTGCAAAGGAATTCCCTACATCCTGGCACACACAAATATGTGAGGAAAAATGAATGAATATCAATACTCCCTGTTTAACATTGAGAAATTTACTTAAACCTTCTAGGGTTCAATTTCTTCAAAAAAAATTAGGTGATTTAAAGCTTGGGAAATCTGTAATTGGATCTTTGCTAGAGTCCTTTTTTCCTCTAAAGTTTAGTCATTCATCCTAAGTATTACTATGATGTTAAAACTATTATCTAACTTCAAATGTAAGATAGTCTGGTTTTTAATACAGTTTGGCTATGATTTCTAAGTTTAGGAGCCACATTGCTTTCATCAATATTAAATGCTTAATGACCCACTCATATATATTCATAGCTATACTTAAAATATGAATATACTCATGTATGAATTGAAGGAATAATGTTCCTTAGTTATTCAATGCAGTGCTGTTTCAAGATAGTTTTATTGAAGATTATAAAGATAACTTTTAAATAAATATATTATAAAACCGTACTTATTTTTAATATTAGGAAACCCCAGTTTCAATGTCTGGACAACCAGAATCAAGACAATCAGATTGAATGACAGACTTATATCATACTTTTTAATATCCAGCATTCCTGGGTCAAGATACTCATTTTAATATCCTTTATAGATGACCCCTTCAAAATATTTTGCCAGTAACATATTAAATCTAACTTGGAACAAAAGTTCTCCAAGGCCTTTTTCAGCTTTAAATTTTTAAGAGGCTGTGCTTATCTAAATTACAAAAATTTCAGTTGATTAATATTAATAGCAATTTTATTCATCTTGAGTCTACATAGAAAAACATGGTGAAAATAAAAGTCTCTATACAGTTACAGTAATGGCTTGCTTATCTTGAAGTCATGTATTGATAACTTCAAGTATTCAGAAACTGTAAAAGAAGCAGGTATAAATGGGAAATCAGATAAAGTTATTTAAGGACATAGAAAGCAGGAGTAAATAGACTTTGACTAAATACCTAGAACAACTTATTCTTATGTTTATTTCAGGTAATTATTCAGTTTACTTCTACTTTCTATTTACTTCTACTTTTCATGCTCTTAAATAAGTTTATCCCATTTCAGAATAAATTAGAAGCAAAAAAGAAAAAATGGATGAAAAAACGGACTGTTAGAGGTGAATGTGTACACTGAGCAGTAAAATGAGATATTTTGACAGTAAAAGAAGAAACCAAACATAATCCATTCAGTTGTCTCAAAGGCACTGTATTATAGCACAGTTACCTAGTTAATGTTCATAGTTATGATGCATATAACATCGGGCCATTTCAGGCTAGCTTTGAAGGATTTTGTTTAGCACAGAATCCTACTGCTTAAAATAATTCAGAAGCAAATCCAAATAACAATAGCAGCTACAGATACAACACAGAACCTTGACAAAAATTTAAATCTATTTCTAATGCCCTCCTCCAAACTTAGTCTTCTCTACTGCAGCTCCTGCTAAGCATCCTGAGTGACTTCGACAGTTCCATAAATTCGCCACCCCTAAACTCTGAGTTCCCATGCTTCCTCATTCCTAGGAACTTCTCCTTTACCTTAGCTACTCACTCAAGTAGCCATAACCTTTAATTTCTCATCAGCAAAAACTATGCGCAATCATTATCACTTCCGTGCTCCATTTTTATTATCACAATTTTCTTTCATTCCAACTTACATGCTCGCGTGCCCCCACTGCTACAGTTTTCTTTTTAATGTCAATGCATTATCCAACCTATTAACAGCTCCAATTTCTTAATATCCATTAGCCACCTCCTCTTTTCACTTTCCAACCCATTCATCTGCCTTCTATACACTTATACCCAGGTCAGCTCTGAAGGAGAAAATCCACCAACTGGACAGACTTAATAGCACTATTAATTTATAATATCTAGCTTTAACTGAGAATTCAAATAGCCATAGCATTAAGTTTCTCTAAGAAGCTTACTTTCCCATTGTATGAGATAGCTGTGAGGTAAATAACATTTAAGCAGAGAACTGCATATGGAAAACAATTTATCAAGGTTAGCTATTATTGTTATAATCATCATCATGCTTAGCATTTATAACAGTTTATAATTCTATATTTATGCATGGCATTGTTTGTTTAACATCTGGGTCTCCTACTAGACTTGAAGATTCAGAATGGCAGCATTGTCTATTTAAGTTAATGCTGCATTGCTGGTATCTGGCAGAGAACTTATACACAATTCACTTTGAATAATATTTGTAAAATAAGTGAATAAAAATAACCAGATTAGCAAATATTTTTATTTAATAATAGAAAAGTATGACATGTCTATAATGTTTCTTCCTCCTAACCTTCTATTTTTTACTCCATTGGGGTAGCTTGAAGTAGACTAATATTTCCACTACAAACACTTAGAAAAGCTAGATATAAAACAAATAAACTAAAAACCACATCTGTTTCAAAGAGAAAAGCCCTGAAGGCAACACACATGTGGGAGGCCAAGATCAGAGAGGAAAGGGAATCTTAGAGAGATGAACTGACATTCTCCATGCTACTTTTTCTCACAAGGCATTTACCAATTCTTTTTAGTGTCATTGCCTGCGAAGGCACAGGGCAAGAGGCTGAGAGACCAAGCAAAAGAATGCAGTTGAATCAGATAATTTAGTAGATATGTGGACAATCTTATGGTACTAAAGAGAAATAGGAATTTAATTTGGAGCTCAACTTTCACTTCCAGCTAGAGGAAGTAGATGCAATTTTCCCCATTACTCCCACTCAGTGTAACTCCATATACATTATATATAACGTGTATATTATGTACATATATAAATATATATATACATAATATATATTATATGTATTATAATATATAATGGAGAAATGAAAGGATGTGCCCATATGAAGATTCACACACAAATATCACAGGAGCTTTATTTGTAACAGCCAAAAGCTAAAATCAACTCAATTTTTCTGAATAGTTTAACGGTTACACAAATGTGGTTTATCTGCACAATGAAATACTCCTCAGGAATAAAAAGGAATGCAAGAACATGCATGAATCTCAAAAATAATTTTGCTGAGTAAAAGAAGACAGAAAAAGAGATACCACATATTGTATGATTCCATTCATATAAAATGTTATGAAATATAAACATCATGACAGAAAACTGGTTATTTAGGAATTGTAGGTCAGGAAAGAATGGGAGGGAGGATTACAAAGTGGTAGGGGAAAACATGGATGATTTCACAGTTATATACTATACTACATATCAAAATTTAGCAAATTACCTATTTAATATGTAGAGTTTATGTCAATTATATTTCAGTAAAACTTCAAAAACTAATTCAGTATTTTTTTTTCTTTGAAACAGAGTCTTGCTCTTGTTGCTCAGGTTTGAGTACAATGTCACGATCTCAGCTCACTAAAACCTCTGCCTCTGGGGTTCAAGCCATTCTACTACCTCAGCCTCCTGAGGAGCTGGTACTATAGGCACCTGCCACCATGTCTGGCTAATTTTTGTATTTTCAGTAGAGATGGGGTTTTGCCATGTTGGCCAGGATGGTCTCAAACTCCTGACCTCCAGTGATCCACTCTCCTTGGCCTCCCAAAGTGTTGGGATTACAGGCATGAGCCACTGTGCCCAGCCCCAATTCAATATTTTTATGTATGCAAATTGTAATAAAGGGTCCACAAGCTTACACATTCAAATGATAACCATGTTGACCTCTGAGAAAGAGACTGAAATTGGGGATAATAAAATAAATTTTCTCATTATTTTTAGCATTTCAGTGTATACAAGAGCATGCTCATTTTCACAAGTGAAATTAAAATTATAAAATTTCTAAAATCAATTATATTATCCTCTCTGTGTGAGCCTGACTTAGGAAGTGACTAACTCTATAACAGAGGTGAAAGAGGAGAATGACATTCAGAAAACAAGTTCACAGAGGAAATAACTCTTTATCTGAATCTTTTTTTTTCCATAAAAGGATTTTTTTATTCAAGTAACTGCAAATAGGAAACCAGAGGGGGAGCCCCAGGCTGGGACAAATCATGGCTAACCCTCCCTGACAGAACAGGGGAAGGAGGTTGCCCCTACACCCTTTATGGTCGATTCGGGCCCCCTTGCTCACTCTGCTGCAGCATCCAAGGGACAGGGCCCCACCTTCCCTGGGACTGGGGCAGTCGGTCACCCAGCCTGCCATGCCCCAGCCCCTTTTCCCCATGAAGAGTATCTTGGGGTAGGGTATCCTGGGCAGAACAGGATGCAGTGAGGATGAACATTCAGTGCTGTTAGCAGCAGCAATGATGGATGTCAAAGAATGGAACATTGAACAAAAAACAACACAACTGTCCAGAGGTAGTTTGTGAACAGAGGAAAAATGGAACTAGAACATTGAGGGGCAGGGAGGAGCAGGAGGGTTGGGAGTGGGCAGGGTGAGCTCCGTTATTGGTGTCCCATCTGATGAGGGGGAAATGGCCAAGTGGCAGAAGCAAAGTTGGGTGGGGGAAACAGCTCCAGCCCACCTCAGGAGGTAGCCACAGGGCTCATGGGCCTCACCTGGACAGTAAGTGACTGCATCTCCATCACCACAATATGAACTCAGATCCCAGGTGGAAGGCAAGGGGGCTGGAACCCCAGTGAAGAGGATGTAGGGGACTCATACCCCTCCTGCCTTCCTGTAGCCAAAGGGGGCTGTCCAACCTAGTGGAGGGACTAGGGAAGGTGGGGAAGGATGAAAGATGTGAGCCCCATGTGGTGACAAAGACAGTTTGGCTGGGGGAATTCTGGGGGCCAGCACCCCCTCCATTGGCCACACGTGCTGCTGCCAGGGCAGTGGAGTAGGGCCTGCCAGGATGAGATGGGGCTTGGGGCCCCTTTCAGGTCAGGGGAACCCTCCCAAGCCCCACTGTGGGAAGCCAGAGGGAACAGCAGAGGAGCAGAGAGGGCGCCCCCAAACCAAAAGCCCAGAGAGCAATGTCCCCATCACCAAGGGAGTAGGGGAGCAGCAGGTGCAGGGTGCGGCTAAGTGGGATGTTAGCCTTGTCCAGGAGGGCATGTGTGTATGCGTGGGTGGGCGGGGGAGCTGGGAACTAGGGCCAGGGGAAAACTGCTCCCCACTCAGCCCATGGGGCCCCTGCAGCGGCTGGTGTGCTGTGTAGTGTGGTGGTGAGGGCGCAGGTGGAAGATGGGGGTGGCGGCGGTGATGGTGGGCCTGGGGAAGGGGCGGGGGCGGTAGGAGCGGAGCAAAGCTGTCCAGTCCCAGAAGGAAGCTGCTCCTCCAGTGAGGAGCAGGCGGCACGCACGGTCACTGCTCCTCCTCCGAGGACCTCTGCGAGATGCCCTCCTCTTCCTCCTTCTCCCGGGTCTTGGCAGCGCCCTTGTTTTTACTTCCCTTTGGTCGGCCCCTAGGTCTCAGGTGTTGGCACTTCCCTCAGCTCCTTCGGAGGCTGTTTGCGCAGCCTGCCCCGGCCCGGCTTCTCAGTGCCGCCCTTTTCCTGCTCGGAGGCCAAGGGCTGGCTGGACTTCGAGCTCGATTCGCTCATCTTCCCTTCTCTAAGGAGCAGGTGGAAGAGTGATGGCTGGAATGGCCTTCTTGGAGCCGCGCCAGCGCCAGAAATAGCCCCGGCTCGGAGTCCCAATTAGAGGAGCCGTTTACCTGAATCTTAAAGGATAAGTAGGATTCTCTGAGAAGAGAGAATGTTGAGATAAGAGGCAACACCAGGAAAGGTCTCCTGAGAGTCAGTGCAGGTGAGGCTGGAGCACACGCTGAGAGGCGTGAGGGCGGTGCATAGTAAGGAGCCTGCAAGGGATGTGCGAACAGTCACGGAAGGAAGGGTCAGCACTCTATGAGAAAGTCCAATGCTCTCAGGAAGTAATGGGCAGCTGCTGAAGAGCTGTAAGTAGAAATATCATACAGTAAAATTTGTGTTTTTTAAACAATCTCTGGTGGCTCTGTGGAAGGAAATTATGATAATTTGTATGGAGGAAAATGAGTTCTTTCACTCAGGCAGTGAAATTCAGAAAAAGATGGATTCAAAAGATTATTAAAGTGTCATAAGGTCTCATGAGTGACTGGAAAGACAGCAGCTTAGAGACTGGGTGACTGGAGAAATTGCGACCCAAACAGAGATAGAAGGAGTCTTTCTATTGTGCTGTTTTTTGTTTTGATTTGTTTATTCCTTTAGGATTTACTTTTGTGTGGTGGGAGTGATTTCTGAGGAAATGTTCTAGGCAGTTATAGGCACAGAGATTTTGGGGATTTTTGCAATGTCTATGGTTGAACATAAAAGCTCAATATTCAGGAGAGACATTGGGCTACCAACCCACATCATGTGAGAATTAGCTGAAGCCAGGAGATTGGCTAGAAGCACCCAAGAAGAACATGCAGAAAGAATCTAGAAGCTAGCTAAGGGTAGAACCCTATAGGACAAAAATACTTAAAGTATAGGCAGAGAAAGAGAAAGAATTAAGAAGTGTGGTTGGGGCAGCTGAGATGAGATGAGAGAACACTGAAGAGGTCGGGCATGTCTGCAAAGAGAGATAGGGCAAGGAGGGAGGGGATTATTGGAACTGGCCAGTAGAAGTAGCTGGTGAGGCCTTGGCGAGGCTTTTTTTGGTAGCACGTGAGAATGGAAGCCAGAGAAGAAATAGCATTGAGAAAGTTGAAATGGTGGCTATAGGTTAGGCATTCAAGCAGTCTAGAGGAGATGAAGAGAATTGGGGTGGCAGCTTGAGTGGAAGGCTGGGCCAAGGAAAGGAGCTTCAGGGGAGCCGGAGTAGAGACAGAAGAGCTGGAGACTCAGTTAAGCGAAGTCCTGGGGAGAAAAGAGGATGAATCAAGGGCATTGGCTTGGCAATTGAGCAGGAGCGTTGTGATTCAGGAAGCTGTAGCTAAGTGAGAAGAGGAAGTAAGGGGAATTGGGGAATTGCACAGTGGATGGCTACCTTTGTTTGTTTGGTTTTGGTTTGTTGTGGTTTTATTTTGAGATAGTAAGCTATTCTCCTAAGAGTGAAGACAATAAATGTGAAGTAATACAACGTAAGGTCTTAGAATAATGCTCAGTGATATAGGTGAGAGGGAGCTAAGAATAAATAAATAAAAGTCACACAGAAGCTTGAACGGCCCAGCTGGCGTAAGAAACGTGTTTATAATGGCACCTGACTCTTTGATGAGTTTAACCTGATCAGGCTTTATTACTAAGCAGTGGTTCTTTGAACATTGAAATCACCTGGGGAGATTTAGCAAGCACTTTTGCCTAGGTCACATCCCCATACTCTGATTTAATAGGTATGGCCTGGGTATTAGGAATTTTTAAAGCTCGTTAGGTGATTATAATGTGCAGCCAAGATTGAGAGACACAGCACTAAACACGCACTTCTTTAATTAGTTAAACCTGAACTGAACTCGAAGCATGGAACTTGGCTGGATTTAAACAAAACGTGAAACTTGGGCGTCAAAGATAAAAATAAGTAAGTGTTGATGAAAGGACTTCAGGAATTGTAAAGATCCCAGTGCTGCAAACATTCAATTTTTAGTTTATATTTTTAGCATCCAGGCTTGCAGTCTTTGCATACCTGCCTTAGCAAAACTATTATAAATCTAAGGAAAATGTAAAACTACCTGTCAAATAATAAAACAGGATGAATGATGCTAAGTTTATATTGTCTATCTTTGAGTGATTGATGCAGATTCTGCATATATATTCAGCAAAAGTAACCCCTTCTCATTTTGTTTTTTAATTGAAAACAAATGCCATATATAGTAATGTAATAAAAAAAGACAGGAGGTAATTTCAGCCTGATTATATAGTCTTGTAATTGAGCATTTTGACCTCAGTTTTGCAGATTCACCTTGATATTCATCTTTTATTTTTACTCACCTTTGATACACCTGGTAAATTAACTCACTCCTACCAGTCTCAGGAAGAAGAAAATTGCAATACAAAATAATAGTTTATTAATTTACAATGAGAAATGGGATCCCCAATTGGCCACATTCTTGCTGGCCAATCAATCTATTTTCTTTCCATCAGAGAAGGTAATACTTCACTTATATGGAGGTCACATTATTCTATCTTAAGCATCTGAAAGAAAAACCCAAGTTTTGCTTTGTTTTTAAATGTTCTTTAATGTTCTTTAGAGCAATTAGAATGGATTTTAGAAGGCACACACACTAAATCTTCAATAAGAATCTCATTGAATTGCCCCATGGTTATTCATTCAAACATGTTTTCAGATTTTGAACACTAATTCTAATTGTGATTACCTGGTTCTAATCAATCCACAGGTGGTTAGAAATAGCAAATTAAAAACAGACGGGATTTCTAGAGGGCGTCACACCCCCAGGGGCAAAAAACAGCAGTTGACACTTAGGGAACAGGCACAAAAGACTACCAGCCCCACAAAGCCAGGCATAATCTCTCAATAAAGAGGTGTCATTTCATTCAAAGACCAGCAACCTAACATACTTCAAACTTCTCTGAGGCCTAATGGAGACTCTAGACAATAAGGAAAAATAACTTCATATTACTTTCCTTACTTTTTCATAGATTTGGAGATGTTTTTGAGAGATCCTAAAAATTTTTACCCATCGGATTTACCAATGTTCATATAATAGTGCTATTAACATGCCTGTGATGTCTAGAAGCTTCAAAAAACAAATGGTCAAACAAAAAAGACTAGCATGAAAGGTGCCCACAGAATATATTTATTGAGCACATTAGCATCCCCAAATGCACAGATTGCAGCAAGTTAAATATAAATGGGTTTGTGAACATAAGACAATCACAAGGAACAATTTGTCTTAATAACATTCAGAATTTTTTTAATATTTGAGAATCTTATATGACAAATTAGAAATTAGGACCCAAATATGAAATACTACAGCATTTATTTTAAAAATACAAAGCAACAGCATCAATTTCTGGAAATATAGGAAAGATAAAAGCACTGGGTAAAATATAATAAACTTTTTTTTAACTTTTATTTTCAGGGGTACATATATAGGATTTTTTTATATAGGTAAATTGTGTGTCATGGGGGTTTGGTGTACAGATTATTTTATCACTCAAGTAATAAGCATGGCACTCAATAGGTAATTTTTTAAGCCTCCTCCCACCCTCCACCCTGAAGTAGGCCCCAATGTCTATTGTTCCCTTCTTTGTCCATGTATACTCAATGTTTAGCTTTCATTTGTAAGTGAGAACATTTGATATTTAGTTTTCTGTTCCTGCGTTGGTTCACTTAGGATCATGGCCTCCAGCTCTATCTATGTTGCTGTAAAGATGATCTTGTTCTTGTTTATGGCTACATAGTATTCTATTGTATAGATGTACCACATTTTCACTATCCAGCCCACTGCTGATGGGCATCTAGGTTAATTCCATGTCTTTGCGATTGTAAATAATGCTGCAGTGGACATAGGCAAGCATATGTCTTTACACAGAAGAATTTAGAGTTCTTTGGGTATATACTCAGTAATGGGATTGCTGAGTCAACTGGTACTTCTGTTTTTAGCTTTTTGAGTAATTGCCACACTGTCTTCTACAATAGTTGATCTAATTTACACTCCCACCAACAGTGTAAAAGCATTCCTTTTTCTTCAAAACTTTGCCAGCATTTGTTGTTGCTGACTTTTTAATAGCCATTCTAACTGGTGTGAGATGGTATTTCATTGTGGCTTTAATTTGCATTTCTCTAACAATTAGTGATGTTGAACTGTTTTCATATGCTTGTTGGCCACATGTATGTCTTCTTTTGAGAACATCTGTTCATGTGCTTTGCCCACTTTTTAATAGGGTTGTTTTTTTCTTGTAAATTTCTTTCAGTTCCTTATAGATGCTGGAGGTTACACCTTGGTCAGATGCATAGTTTGCTAATATTTTCTCCCAGTCTCTGGGTTGTCTGTTAACATTGTTGATAGTTTCTTTTGCTTTGCAGAAGCTCTTTCTCAAACATCAGAAATTCCCATATGAAATTCTATATACCAGAATATATTGTTTCCTGACTCTTACAAGTTGGCATTTCTTATACAAAGATAATTTTATTGACTGAAATTTTTCTTGCCTTTATTTTATTTTTAAATTGACAAATAATTGTACATAGTCATTTGGTAAATAGTGTTGTTTCAATACATATAATATATGGTGATCAAATCAGAGTAATTAGCATGTCTATCATCTCAAACATTTATCATTTATTTGTGTTAAGAACATTCAGCATCCTCCTTCTAGCTATTTGAAACTATATTAATGTCAATAATGGTCATTTTGCAGTAATATAGAAGACTACAACTCATTCCTCTTATCTAGCTGTAATTTTGTGTTCTTTAAGAAGTCTGTATCTCCTTCTTTCCTCTACCTTCCTAATCTCTAGTATCCTCTGTTCTACCTTTTAATTCTATAAGATCAGCTTTCTTCAGCCTCCATATATGAGTGAGAACTGCAGTATTCAACTTTTTTTCACCCAACATAATGTCATCCAGTTCCAACCATATTGCCATGAATAATAGAATTTCATTCTTTTTTTTAATGGATAAATAGTATTCCATGGTGTGTATATACCACACTTTTTAAAAAATTCTGTTCATCTATTGCTGGACACGGATTGATTCCATATTTTGACAATTGTTGATGCTGCTAAAATAAACATGAGGATACAGATATCTCTTCTACATAATCATTTCTCTCTCTATAGATAAATTTCTAATAGTCCAATAGTAGGATTGCTGGATCATAAGGTAGTTGTATTTGTAGTTTATTTTGTCAAGTAATTAATTATTTATTTTGAGACAAAATCTCGCTCTGTTGCCCAGGCTGGAGTGCAGTGGCATGACTGGAGCTCACTGCAACCTCCACCTCCTGGATTCCAGCGATTCTTCTGCCTCAGCCTCCTGAGTAGCTGGGATTACAGGTGTGTGCCGCCATGCCTGGGTAATTTCTGTATTTTTTGTAGAGATGGGGTTTCACCATGTTGGTCACACTGGTCTTGAACTCCTGACCTCAAGCAATCCACCGGCCTCAGCCTCCCAAAGTGCTGGGATTCAAGGCGTGAGCCATCGCACCCAGCCTCTATTTGTAGTTTTTTGAGGGACCCCCCCCACACACACATACTGTTCTTCATAGTAGCTGTACTAGTTTAGATTCCCACCAACAGTGTTTAAGAGTTCCCTTTTCTCCACATCCTTCTCAGCATTTATTATTTTTGGGCTTTTTGATAATAGCCATAGTAACTAGGGTGTGATGATACCTCATTGTGATTTCTATTTGCATTCCCCTGATGATTAGTGATGTTAAGAATTTTTATATTTGTTGGCTATTTGTATGTCTTCTTTTGAGAAATATATTTTCAGATAATTTGCCCATTTGTAATTGAATTGTTTGTTTTTCTGCTGTTAAGATGTGAGTTCTTTGTATATTGTTGATATTAATCTCCTGTCAGATGAGCAGTTGCAAATACTTTATTCTATTCTATAGGTTGTCTTTTTTCTCTTTTCTTTGCTTCGTTTGCTGTTCAGAAGGCTTTTAGTTTTATACAATCTCATGTGCATGTTATTGCTGTTGTTGCCTATGCTTTTAAGGGCTTATTCATAAAATATTTTTTCAGACCAATGCCCTGGAGCATTTTCCCTATCCTTTTAGTAGTTTTATTATTTCAGGTATTACATTTATGTTCTTGATCCATTTTGAGTTGCTTTTTATATAGGGTAAGTGGTGGGGAGTTTAGTTTCATTCTTCTGCATATGGATATTCTGTTTCCCCAGCATCATTTATTGAATAGGCTGTCCTTTCCTCAATGAGGGTCTTTGGCACCTTTGTCAAAAAGAAGTTGGCTGTAGATATGTGAATTAATTTCTGGATTCTCTTTTGTTTTTCATTTGTCTATGTCTATATGTTTATGCCAGTACCATGCTAATTTGGTTACAACAGCTTTGTAATATATTTTGAGGTCTGATAGTGTGATACCTACAGCTTTGTTCATTTTGCTCGGAGTCACTTTAAGCTATTTAGGGTCTTCTGTGGCTCCATATAAATTTTAAAATTATTTCTGTAAAAAAATGTCATTTGTATTTTGACAGTGATTTCATTGCATCTACAGAATGCTTTGGGTAGTATTGTCATTTTAACACTGCTAGTTATTCCAATCTATCACCATGGGATGTCTTCCCATTTGTTTGTATCCCCTTCAATTTCTTTCACCAGTGTTTTGTAGTTTTACTTTTAGATGTTTTTCACCTACTTGGTTAAATTTATTCCTAGTTATTTTGTTATTTATTTATTTTTTGGTAGCTATTTTAAATGGGATTGTCATCTTGATTTTATTTTCAGCTAGTTTGTTGCTCGTGTAGAAATGCTAATGACTTTTGTATATTAATTTTGTATCCTGCAACTTTCTGAATTTGCTTAGCAGTTCTAAGAGTTTCTGGTAGAGTCTTTCGGTTTTTCTCTATATAAGATAATATCATGTGAAAACTGGGACAGTTTTGCTTCCTCCTTTCCAATTTGGATGTCCTTTATTTCTTTCTCTTGCCTAATTGATCTGGGTAGGACTTTTAGTACTATATTGACTAAGGGGTGCGAGTGGTCATCTTTGTCTTGTTCCAGTTCTTAGAGAAAAGACATTCAGCTTTTCCTTGATCAGTAATATGTTACTGATTGTCATATATGGTCCTTATTATATTGAGATATTTTCTTTCTATATGCAATTTATTAAAAGTTTTTATCATGAAACATTGCTGAATTTTATCAAATTCTTTTTCTGAATTTATTAGACTGAAGGATGGTTTCTATCCTTCAGTCTGTTGATGTGATGCATGACTTTAATTGACTTGCATATGTTGAATTATTCTCACATTATCGGAATAAATCCCACTTGGGATTATTGGTATTTATACAGTAAATACATTATTGGAATAGTGTATTTTCTTTTTGATGTATTCTTGGATTCAGTTTGCTTATCTTTTGTTGAGAATATTTACGTTTGTGTTCACCGGGGTTCTTTCCTGTAGTTTTCTTTGTATCTTTACTGCCTTTAGTGTTAGGGTTATGCTGACCTTGTGGAATGAATTTTAAAGAACACCCTCTGATTCAGTTTTCTGGAATAGTTTGAGACAAATTGATGTTACTTCTTCCTTCAGTGTTTGGCAGAATTCAGTAGTGAAGTTATCCAATTATGAACTTTTCTTTACTGGAAGACATTTTGTTACTGATTCCATCTTGTTACTCGTTATTGGCCTGCTCAGATTTTCTATTTCTTCTTGATTCAATCTTTGTAGATTGTATGTGTCCACTCATTTATTCATTTCCACTAGGTTTTTAAGTTTATTCGTGTATAGTTTTTCATAGTAGTCTCTAATTAGCCTTTATATTTCTGTGGTATCTAAGTAGAAAAGAAAGAGAACACCCAAATAAATAGTCAGAAATGAAAAAAATCCCAAATAAAGTCAGAAATCAAACTCTGAGTGTCCTCTTTCTTTTTCATTTAGTCTAGCTGTTTGTCAGTTTTCTTTAGTTTGTCAATTTTGTTGATCAGTTTTACAAAACCACAGCTTTCTGTTTTGTTGATCTTTAGTATCGTGTTTTAGTCTCAATTTCACTTATTTCTGCTCCAGTCTTTATCATTTCTTTCCTTCTACTAATTTGGGGTTTGTTTTATTCTGCTTTTCTAGTTCCTTGATATGTATTGTTAGGTTATTTATTTGAAATCTAGTTTTTTTATGTAGGCATTTATTTGCATAAAATTGCCTCTTATTACTGCTTTTTCTGTGTCTCATAGGTTTTAATATGTTATGTTTCCATTTTTATTTGTTTCAAGATATCTCTTAATATTATTCTTATTTTTTTCTTCATTCACTCATCATTCAGGAGCATATCATTTAATTTCCATATATTTGTATAGCTTTGAAGGTTCTTCTTGTTACTGATGTCTAGTTTTATTCGTTTGTGGTCAGATGAGATACTTGATTTAATTTCCATTTTTAAAAATTTATTGAATATTGTTTCATATTCTGATGTACAGTCAATTGTGAAAAATTGCTGATGTGCTGATGAAAAGCATCTCTACTTTGCAGCTGTTGGTTGAAATGCATTTGGTATAATGTGCAATTTAAATCTGTTATTTCTTTGTTGATGTTCTACCTAAATGATCTATCCAATGCAAACAGCAGGCTGTTGAATTCCCCAACTATTATTGTATTGGCAGTTATTTCTCCCTGTAGATTCAATATTTGCTTTATATATCTGAGTGCTCTGGTGTTGGGTACATACACATTTACAGTTGTTATATTCTCTTGCTGGATTGATTCCTTTATTACTTTATAATTTCCTTGTGTCTTTTTACTGCTTTTAACTTACATTCTGTTTTGTCTGATATAACTGTTCTAATTTTTTTTGGTTTCTATTTGCATGGAATATACTTTTCCATCCCTTATCTTTCAGTCTGTGTATCTTTTAAGGTGAGGTAAGTTTCGTGTAGGCAGCATGTAGTCAGGTCTGATTTTTATATTCATTCAGCCAGTCTATATCTTTTAAATGGGAATTTAGTCTATTTAAATTCAGGGTTATTATTGATAGGTAATGACTTATTCTCATAATTTTATTGATTGTTTAGGTTGTTTTGTATATCCTTTCTTCCCTACTTTCTCTGTCGTTGCTTATTTTTTCAGATGTGTGGTTTTCTGTAGTGATATAATGTATTTATTTTTCTTTCTCTTTTGTGTATCAGCTCTACCAGTGAGTTTTGCAGTTTTGCATGTTTTCATGCTGTTAGCCTGTTTGGATTGAATCTATCTGGGGTTCTTTGAGCTTTCTGAACATGGATGTCATCTTTATCCCAAGACTTGGGAGGCTTTCTGCTATTATTAAATATGTTTTCATCACCATTTTTCTTTTCTTCTCTTTCTGGAATGCACATAATGTGAGTTGCTTTTTCTTTCTTTCTTTTTTTAGCGTAATGTGCTTAATGGTGTCCCATATATTCTATAGGCTTTTAAAATTCTTGTATTATTTTTTCTTTTTTGTCTGTTTGTGTTATTTCAAAAGACTTGTATTCAAGTTCAAAAATTCTTTCTTCTGCTATATCTAGTTTGTTGTTGAAGCTCTTATTGTTATTTTCATTTCATTCATTAAATTATTTAGCCCTATATTTCTGTTTGATTCTTTTGTATCATAGCTATCTCTGTTGAATTTCTCATCCAAATCATAATTTTTTTTGCCTGATTTCATTGAATTGTGTACATGTGTTCTCATGTGTCCCACTGATTTTCCTGATGGTTGTTATTTTATATTATTTTTCTGGCTTTTTTTATGATTAAGGTCTGTAGGAGAATTATTGTTTTTCTTTGCAGGTGACATTTTTCTTCATAGTTGATGTGTCCCTATGTTCTTTCTTTCTTTTTTTTTTTTAAGTTCTAAGGTACATGTGATGGATGTGCAGCTTTGTTATATAGGTAAACATGGGCCATGGTTGCTGCACAGATCAAGCCCAGCAACCATTAGCTCTTCTTCATGATGCTCTCCCTCCCACCGCACCCCATGGCAGGCTCCACTGTGTGTTGTTTTCTTCCATGTATCCATGCATCCTCATTATTCACTTCCCACTTATAAGTGAGAACATGCAGCGTTTGGTTTTCTGTTCCTGCCTTAGTTTGCTGAGGATGACAGCTTCCAATTCCGTCCATGTCCCTGCAAAGGACATGATCTCATTTCTTTTTATGGCTGCATAGTATTTCATGGTGTATAGGTACCACATTTTCTTTACCTAGCCTATCATTGATGGGCTGACATGGAAACAATGGGTTAATTCTATGTTGCAACTATTGCAAATAATGCTGCAATGAACATACACGTGCATGTATCTCTGTAATAGAATGATTTATATTCCTTTGGGTATATTCCCAGTAATGGAATTGCTGGGTCAAATGGTATTTCTGCTTCTAGATCTTTGAGTACTCATCACACCATATGTTGTTATCTGTGAATTTGGTGGGAAGGTGAGTTCTTCCAATTTTATCGATCAGGTTTTTTTTTTTTTCAAAACACTTATTTGTATGAATAGATCTTAGGGTGTTGGTTTTGTAGGGTGCATTGGCCTACTACAGTAGTGTAGTCTCTGTAGTTTCTTCAGCTATAAATCACATTACTGGCATTTGTGAACTTCTCAGTGGCGTAGGATAAGAGAGTTTGTGGCAATAATAGTATGGCTTTGCCACAGGTGTACTCACTGTGCCATTTTTCAGGTCAGGGATGCATGTGTGCACATAGTGGCTAGGCTAACTTGGGGTCTGGCTTTCTGGGGTTTAAACCATGGGGCTGTTACTCTGGCCATGAGCAAAATCACATGGTTGCTTTACTACCCTGGAGACATATTTGGTAGGAGCAACCTGCAGGGTTATTTGTCAGGCCCAGAATGTAGGCACATAGCTGCTGGCCAGCCTAGAAATATGTTTGTCAGGGGCGACCCACAGGCCTGTTCCTCGAGCCTAGGACATAAGTTAAAGGCTGCTTGGCTAGACTTGGGGGTCGGGTGTATAAACATTAATTACAATCTGCTGGGCTGTTTTCAGGCCTGGTATGCAGGTGCAGGGATGCTCAGCTGGCCCCAGGGTATGTCTGCAGAAGGTGGCCCACGGGGCTACTATATAGGCCCAGGACATAGATATATGGCTTCTTGGTTAGCTGGTGGTGGCCCTCCAGAGGTGGCCCATGGGTCTCTTTCTTGGGCTTGGAACTTGGGCACATAGCTGCTTGACCAGCCTAGGGGGATATGCCTGTTGGAGGGTGGCCCAGAAGGCTGTTTCTCAGGTCTGGGACATAGGTACGAGTCTGCTTTACTGCCTCAGGGTTACACACACTGGGGTTGGCCACAGGGATATTTTTCATGTCTGAAACACATGTGAAAGGTTACTTGGCCAGCTCAGGGATGTGCTTATTGGGGGTAGACCACAGGACTATTTCTCTGATTCAGGTCACAAACTCTTGGTCGCTTGACTGTCCTAGGGGCATGCCTGCCACTGAAGGTCTATGATACTGTTTCTCAGGACCTTACTGGGGGTGCAGAGCCATTGGGAAGGCCAGGGCATGTTTGCAGAGGGGCAGGGGACTATGGGGCTGTTTCTCAGGTCCTGAGCCCAGGTCCTTTGCTGGCTTAGTGGCATATCATCTGCTCAGAGACTCAGAGGCCTCTTAGGGGAAGGTGCACAGTGGTTTGGCCAGATCTAGGGTGAGTTTGCTTTGGGTGCAACTGCCATACCTTTCCTCTGGCTGGAAGTGAGGGTAGCAGAAGTTGGCTTTCCTGTTGTGCAAGACCAGAATCATAGCTGATCCCACCCCAGTCTCTGCACAGCTGGGGTTATGGTGTTCAGCCACTAACCTGGGCTTGGCATAATGAAGGTGGAGTCCCAGTGCTGGACAGTGGCTACTGCCCCAAGTAGGGTGCACTCCAGAGGTGTCTGTCTTAACATGGTGCCACATTACAGTGGCTTGGCTCACAACAGCTGGGTGGGGGGTGGAAAATATGCACTTTGTGCTTCTCATCTAGGGCAGTGCAGCTGTGTGAATTCCTGGCAGCTCTCCAAACTCAGCTCTGGGCTTGTGAGGACTGTGGGATTCTCCTGTAGGAAGGACTGTCAGTGTTTGTGGTAGTAATGGGGGCTGGTGGGAATCTCCTGCTTAACTTTTTCTCCAAAATGTGAAGTCTACCACCAGCCAGACATCATATCAGATTTCAGAGGTATGTAGGGTTGAAATATGAAATTTAAAATTCATCCAGTGAACAGATCTTTTATTCCAGTGTTTACTTTGTAGGACAATAAAATAAATCATGAAGACTTCGTGCATTAAGGACATGACAGGCTGGACGTGGTGGGTCATGCCTGTAATCCTAGCACTTTAGGAGGCTGAGGCGGGCAGATCATATGAGCTCAGGAGTTCAAGACCAGCCTGGGCAACATGGCAAAACCCTGTCTCTACCAAAATACAAAAATTAGCCAGGTATGGTTGTGTGCTTATCTACAGTCCCAACTTCTTGTGAGGTCTGAGGTGGGAGGATGGATTGAGCCTGGGAGGTGGAAGCTGCAGTGAGCTGAGATTGCGTCACTGCACTTTTGCGTGGGTGACAAAGTGAGACCTTTTCTCAAAAAAAAAGTTATGACAGACATTTTGACAGATATTTCCATACTTGAAACTGTGTGAGAGAAAAGGATCAGAGATAGTTAATGAGTGAAAAGGCAAATGTTTGGATTTCCAGGCATGGATGTCAATTTTACTTATTACTTATTTATAAACTTTACAAACATTTACAGCACATTATTTGCTGGACACAGTTCTGGGTGACAAGGGAATCAACAGTTAGACATTATCAGTGATCTTAGGGAACTCATAGATAATAATGTAAGGAGAACACTGTGAAACTTTACTTCAAAATAATTGTGATTGATTTTTCTCTTGGCTTCCCTCCAGTTTCTGCAAGAAGTGAGTTGCTTGGAAGAATACCTGTACTCTATGCTCTGTATCTTAGCAGTAGCTCTGGCAAAAAGCATTTTTACAAAATGTTGTTATTAAATGAAAGGCGGTCAGGATAACTTGTGCTCCATATTTTTAAGTCAGAGGAAAGTGAAAAATGATGGGTGAAAACTTCTGCAATAAGTCCCTGATGCAAAAATAACTAATTTTTTACCAAAAAAGAAAATATATAATTCAACAGACAGTTCACTGCAAGGCTGGGAGAATGGTGGGGGGAGTGGGGTAATATCAAGGCACTTATTACTCATTATGGTGCTTATATAACCCCTTCTATTTTTACTACATCCAAGTGTAGCGATGGTTTTTTATTCTCAATAGACTCAATCTCTGAAATGCTTTCCTTACATTTCGCAGACTTCCCATACTTCAGACTATAGTTTTAAGACTATGTCCTTATGACCAACCAAAAACCATAATGGTCCTACCACTTTCTGAGCTCCTGCATTATTCAGTCATCATCTACTCTCAGGCTCAACCAGAGTCACCCTATGTTATTATCTAGTTAGCTATGGTTACCTCCATGAGAATAGGGAGTATGTCTTTTTATACTCCCCTGCATGTATGAAGGCACTGAGAAAAAGTGGGTTCTCATTAATGTTAATCAAATTTAATTCTTCAACAGAATGTTAAAATTATAAATAGTAAAAATAAAAACTTTGAATTTTAGAAAAATGGTTCTTTTGAGTTATGCAACAAGTGCCTAAAGAGCAAGGACCTCTGATTCATTTTTTCTCCTAACCACGCAGCACTGTGCCTGACATAAAAAATTTAGTAAAAGATTATTTATTGGCTGAATGATATATAAGTAACAAAATAAGGTGCTATTAAAGATGTATAGAAGAATATATGTCTAAAATCGTTCTATGTTTTCAAGGAAATTGGTGATTTTAATTTGCTCAGCTAAATAGATCTGTACTTGAGTAATTATAACTCAGCATCAACTACAAAGAGTAAATAATCAGAACTTTTGTTTATTTAGTACCTTATTATCTTAAACACCATCCCAGTAATTACATGTAATGAACAATAACATACAGAATCAATAAGCCATAATCTCTAGTAAGCCATAATCACAGTAGAGAACTTAAAATTTGCTCAAGAGACTGGGATTTTTGTGATATATGGGAAATTAATATTTCAGCATCAAATATTGGTGGTATTAATTCTCACAATACAAAAAGAAAAGGTAAGGTCAAGGTTAAGCAGGAAAAGGAGATTCTGATTTTGTCAGAAGTCTTTCACAACAATTAGCTTTACCAATGAAATAATCAAGAGTTGTTATTTACAGTGGCCAGTGATTGACTCTCTACTGAATTAACTTCAATCTTCTTTATCTATTGTAGCATTAATACTATAAAGTCACAGAAATGAAACAATAAGCCAATTAGGCATTTAATTTTGCATATAAATTTGGTCACATCTCATGATCGTGTTCTTACAAAATCCATATTTAAATTGTAATTTTATTAATGTTTTATTTCTTGACTTATAGAATTTGTCTCTAAAAATTAGTGTACCTACAATTTTTTCTCCCATCAGAAAAATTAAAGAAAAAGTGGTAATTTATTTGGCTTGATATATTATTACTGCATTTAAGAACATCAGAAAATTTTATTATAAAACTTTTTATACCCAGCATACTTTCCCTTTCAGGAAAAATATTATTCTTTATAAGGATGTTGGTATAACATGTACTAATTTGAGAAGACATGGCACATTGTAACTTTAATACCTAGATATTAACGCTTTTAAAAATTGTGCTTATTCTTAAAGAATATCTAAAATGACAATGACAATTCTTGCTTGCATTGAGTGCCTCCCAGACTAAACCTTTGGCCAATTCCACCATTCAAATTTTTCAGCCTATAGATTTCCCATCTTTCAGTATGTCCAGTATTAGCCAGATGTATTGCTTAAACTTGATACAGATCATAACATTTTTCTGCTCAAAACCACAGTAGCTTTCCATCTCACACAAAATGAAGCTACAAAGACCATGGTGTAGTGTAGTCCTGCATCCTTTCCGATCTCATTTCCTACCTCTCTTCCTTTGTCTGCACCCTCAGCATCCTGTTCTTTGAACATGCCTATCCTACTCTCATCTCACAATCTTTGCACCACTGTTACCTCTGCCTGGAATGCTTTCCACCCTTCTATCTGCATAGTTTCTCCCTCATTTTTTCCAGAATTCTGTTCAAATAAAGTTGTCTAACAAATGTTTTCCCTGAACCAGAAATTCCCTCTATCAGAACTTTATTTCCCCTTCCTGCTTTACTTTTCTCCACAGCAATTATTACTAAGTGGCTCTGTAATATAGTTCCCTGTTTATTGTTTGTTATGTGCCTCCCTCACTAGAATATAAGTTCCTCAAAGCAAGTACTTTAAAAATTTTTTTTATTGCTATATCTTCAGTACATGGAAGGGTATCTAAATAAAGGTGAAAATAAATATTTGTTGAATGAATGAATTTATTATTGTAAATATAACTACTTGTTAATACTTATAAAACACCACAGTGTGGATATAGCATGGCATTTCTCTATGAAATCAGTTTCTTACATATTATATCTATGTTAAATAAAGCCCAGTTATCTATCATTAATGAATTAAACTAATGACAGAGAAAATAATCTCAAATTATGCATCTGACAAAGGTTTAATATACAGAATCTATAAGGAACTTAAACAATTAAACAAACAAATGACAAATATCCCCATTGACAGGTGGGCGAAGGACATGAACAGACACTTCTCAAAAAAAAGGCATACATGCAACCAACAAGCACATGAAAAAATGCTCAACATCATCGCTAATCATGTTTTAGTCATGAAGTCTTTGCCCATGCTATGTCATGAATGGTATTGCCTAAGTTTCTTCTATGGTTTTTATAGTTTTATGTCTTATGTTTAAGTCTTTAATCCACCTTGAGTTAATTTTTGTATAAGGTATAAGGAAGGGGTCCAGTTTCAGTTTTCTGCATATGACTAGCCAGTTTTCCCAGCACCATTTATTAAGTAGGGAATCCTTTCCTCATTGCTTGTTTTTGTCAGATTTTTCAAAGATCAGATGGTTGTAGGGTGTGGCATTATTTTTAGGCCTCTGTTCTGTTCCATTGGTCTATATCTCTGTTTTGGTACCAGTACCCTGCTGTTTTGGTTACTGTAGCCTTGTAGTATAGTTTGAAGTGAGGTAGCGTGATGCCTCCAGCTTTATTCTTTTATTCTTTATTCATTTTACTTAAGATCATCTTGGCTATAAGGGCTCTTTTTTGGCTCCTATGAAATTTAAAGTAGTCTTTTTCTAATTCTGTGAAGAACGTCAATGGTAGCTTGATAGGAATAGCATTGAATCTATAAATTACTTAGGGCAGTATGGCCATTTTCACAATCTTGATTCTTCCTATCCATGAACATGAAATGTTTTTCATTTGTTTGTGTCTGCTCTCATTTCCTTGAGCAGTGGTTTGTAGTTCTCCTTGAAGAGGTCTTTCCCATTCCTTGTTAGTTGCATTCCTAGGTATTTTATTTTCTTTTTAGCAATTGTGAATGGGAGTTCAGTCATGATTTGGCTCTTTGTCTGTTATTGATGTATAGGAATGCTTGTGATTTTTGCACATTGATTTTGTATCTTGAGACGTTCCTGAAGTTGCTTATCAGCTTAAGGAGAGTTTGGGCTGAGATGTTAAGGTTTTCTAAATATAGAATCATGTATCTGCAAACAGAGGCAATTTGACTTTCTCCTTTCCTATTTGAATACCCTTTATTTCTTTCTCTTGTCTGACTGGCCTGGCCAGAACTTCCAACACTATATTGAATAGGAGTGGTGACAGAAGGCATCCTTGTCTTTTTCCAGTTTTCAGAGGAATGCTTCCAGCTTTTGCCCATTCAGTATGATATTGGCTATGGGTTTGTCATAAATAGCTCTTATTATTTTGAAATACATTCCATCAATACCAAATTTTTAGAATGAAGGGTGTTGAATTTCATTGAAGGCCTTTTCTGCATCTATGGAGATAATCGTGGTTTTTGTTGTAGATTCTATTTATGTGATGGATTATGTTTATTGATTTGCGTATGTTGAACTAGCCTTGCATCCCAGGGATGAAGTCATCTTGATCGTCTTGGATAAGTTTTTTGATGTGCTGCTGGATTCACTTTGCCAGTATTTTGTTGAGGATTTTGCATCAATGTTCATCAGGGATATTGGCCCGAAATTCTTTGTTGTTGTTGTTGTTGTTGTGTCTTTGCCAGGTTTTGGCATCGGGATGATGCTGGCCTCATAAAATGAGTTAGTGAGTAGTCCCTCTTTTTCTCTCATTTGGAATAGTTTCAGAAGGAATGGTACCAGCTCTTCTTTGTACCTCTGGTAGAATTTGGCTGTGAATCCATCTGGTTCTGGGCTTTTTTTGGTTGGTAGGCTATTAATTACTGCCTCAATTTCAGAACTTGTTATTGTTCTATTCAGGGATTCGACTTCTACCTGCTTTAATCTTGGGAGGGTGTAGGCATCCAGGAATTTATCTATATCTTCTAGATTTTCTAGTTTATTTGCATAGAGGCGTTTATAGTATTCTTTGATAATAGTTTGTATTTCTGTGAGATCAGTGGTGATATCCCCTTTATCATTTTTATTGAGTCTATTTGATTCTTCTCTCTTTTCTTCTTTATTAGTCTGGCTAGCAGTCTATCTATTTTGTTAGTCTTTTCAAAAAAACCAGCTCCTGAATTTATTGATGTTTCGAAGGGTTTTTCATGTCTCTATCTCCTTCAGTTCTGCTTTGATCTTAGTTATTCCTTGCCTTCTGCTAGATTTGAATTTGTTTTCTCTTGCTTCACTAGTTCTTTTTATTGTGATGTTAGGGTGTCGATTTCAAATCTTTCTTGCTTTCTCCAGTGGGCATTTAGTGCTATAAATTTCCCTCTAAACACTGCTTTAGCTGTGTCCCAGAGATTCTGGTACATTGTGTCTTTGTTCTCATTGGTTTCAAGTAACTTACTTATTTCTGCCTTAGTTTTGCTATTTACCTAATAGTCGTTCAGGGGCAGGTTGTTCAATTTCCATGTAGTTGGTTGGGATTTTGTTTGTTTGTTTGTTTATTGAGTTGGAGTTTCGTTCTTGTTGCCCAGTCTGGAGTGCAATGGTGCAATCTCAGCTCACTGCAACCTCCGCCTCCCAGGTTCAAGTAATTCTCCTGCCTCAGCCTCCCAAGTAGCTGGGATTACAGGCATGTGCCACTATGCCCAGCTAATTTTGTATTTTTAGTAGAGATGGGGTTTCTCCATGTTGGTCAGGCTGGTCTCAAACTCCTGACATCAGGTGATCCACCCACCTTGGCCTCCCAAAGTGCTGGGATTACAGGTGTGAACCACTGTGCCCAGCCAGTTGTGCAGTTTTGAGTTTCTTAATCCTGAGTTGTAATTTAATTGCACTGTGGTCTGAGAGACTGTTATAATTTCTGTTACTTTGCATTTGATGAGGAGTGTTTGGCTTCCAATTATGTGGTCAATTTTAGAATAAATGTGATGTGGTGCTGAGAAGAATATATATTCTGTTGACTTGGGGTGAAGAGTTTTGTAGATGACTATTAGGTCTACTTGGTCCAGAGCTGACTTCAAATCCTGAATATCCTTGTTAGTTTTCTGTCTCATCATTGATCTGTCTAACATTGACAGTGGGGTGTTAAAGTCTCCCACTATTTTTGTGGGGGAGTCAAAGTCTGTTTGTAGGTCTCTAAGAACTTGCTTTATGAATCTAGGTGCTTCTGTATTGGGTGCATATATATTTAGGATAGTTAGCTCTTCTTGTTGCCGATGGAGTTATGTTCCCAGAAGGATTATGGCTGCCTCTGCTGTTTCATGCAGGTCACCAGGGAAATGGGGGAAAGCAAGCAGTTACAGGCCTCACCCAGCTCTTATGCAACCCAAAGGCCCATCTCAGTCCCACAGTGCCCCCATCAATAGCACCAAGTTTGTTTCCAGGCAATGTGTGAGCAGGGCTGAGAATTTGTCCCATGCTGCCAGCCCCCCCTGACTGAGGAAGTAAGCAGGGCTTTCAGGTTTTATGCTTCCCTGGCTGATGTGGCTTCTGTGCTGTGTCTGCACTCCAGATTCACCCCTGCCCCCAAATTGTGACCAGGAAACCTTGTGTTAGGTTGAAATTGTTACAAAGTTCAGCTGGAAGTTTTCTTCTTCCTGTGGTCTTTTCCCAGTTCCTCTGGCAGCCCTCCCCAAGGACCTCTGCAAGGCAAAGTCAGAAATAGCTTCTCTGGGGACTGAGAGAAGCCACGGTGCTCTTCCCACTGCTCCTTCTACCCCTGTATTTTACTCAGCTCTCTAAAATTGTCTCAGCTTCAGGTACGGTCAAATCCTTCTCTTGTGATCTGGACCTTCCAGTTCCTCAGTGAGGGTGTGTGTTCAGGGGTAGACAATCCCCCTTTTACACTTTGGGCACTCACAGTATTGGGGCTGTCTCCTGGAGCCTGCAGGAGCAATCGACTTCCTTTAAAGGGTCTGTGAATTTTCTCGGCTTTTCTGGTATGTTCCTGCAGTAGTTCTTGGAGCAAAAGTTCATAATGTGAGTCTCCACACACTACTCTGTCTGAATGGGGGCTGAAATTTAGTTCTGCCTCCTCTCTGCCATTTTTCTTTGCATTTCAAGAAGGTGTTTCTGGATGTATTACTGAGGATAAATGGAGGGTTCAGAAATTTGGAGTAGGGGAGTTGTCATAGTAAGAGAGAAGCACTGATGGCTGAACTGAAGTGATTTGTGAGAACAAAGAAGAGAGGGATAGGGAAATAGGGAATGATGTGGAGGATAGAGATTCACCTGTGTATAGAGTATTGGTAGTTTAAAATCATTCACGGTGGAAACAGCCACACCACAGAAGTTAGCAAACACAACAACTGACTTTTTTTTTTTTAAGATCTCTTGGTTAAAGATTTACCAAAACATATTACTCAGAATATATTTGGAATAGAAACAAATTTATTTTCTATATTTCTTTAGCTTATAAATATAGTCATATGTTATATTAATGGCACTCAGAGCAGACTACCTATTAAATTATTTTCATTATTTGAAGTCTTTTACAAAGACCATCCCTTCTCTCTGTTTTGTAAGAAAAAAAAGATAAAGGACAAGAATTGTGGTTAGGGGTTATCACATGACTGGAAAAAGTGTTGAAAAGTCTTTTGCAGATCCCTGCAGCTTCAGGAAGCTTCTGAGTTGTCAAGTATGTTCATTTATATTGGCTCAGAGGGAGTTTATAGTTGGAATTGTATACTATGTGAATTTTTGAGTTTTATAATATGAACAAGAAAAAAGAAATACATTCTAAAGAACAGGGTTATATTTAAGAATGTTGCCTGAAATACTAATCCCTGTAATAAAAAATAAAGGATAATACTATAATTTGAATGGATTTTGGGGGGTGTATATGTTACAATTATTGATGTATGGGTCTATAGAAAGCCATTCATAAATAGATGTATTTACAGTGTTGACCTGGTCTTTCCATTATAAATACAGATAACTGCTTTTAGTGTCTATCTCTGATCATAAGTGCATTCATAATGGATTAGCTGATATAATTATTTAAAGTTTATTCTGTAAGTAGTCATTGAAATGAGACTTTGATACTGGAAGTAACTTTCATAAAATACATTAAGGCCTTTTTCTTCCATTTTCCATATTAGATATATTTAAGTTCTGCATGCTATAGCTGCTCCTCTTTTCCTCCTTTCCTTTCTCTTCCTTACACTCCCTTACCCTTTCTTTCCTTTCCCTTCCTTTCCTTTCATTTCCTTTCTCTTCCTTACTCTCCCTTACTTTTCCTTTTCTTTCTTTTTCTTTCTTTCCTTCCTTCCTTCCTTCCTTCTTTCCTCCTTCCTACTCCCTTCCCTTGCTCTTTGTTTCTTTATTAGGTCTTAAGTTAAAATTTTTAGTTAATAATTTAATCACATGATTCAAACATTTAAAAATCAAATACAAATTCACAGTGTAAAATATTTTCACCTTTCTGGTCCTTATCCTTCCTGTTCCCATTTCCTTCTTCCTCACAAGTGACAAGCATGGCATGTCAAATTACAGCTTCAACCACACTCTTATTTCTCTATATATAGATAGATAGAAGTATCTATATAAATATAAATCTATATAAATATATTTGAATGTCTCACTTATGCCTGGTAAAATTTACTTAGAGGTCCTTGAGGGTCTACCTTCTAACAGGTCAACCAATCAGAGTCAAAAACCAAGTGGGATTTGAATAGGTCTGCCTTACATTCCACCTGGGAATTAACAAGAGTGACAGAGCTGAGATTTATCAGAAGGTAAAACAAAAATAGTGGGGATGAGGTAGCCTCCAAAGTGAAGGAGAATGGCAGGAGCAAGCTTTTGAAAAAATGTCCCTTTCTACGTGACCTCTGCTTTTCTTCTGCCAAGCAGTCCTCCAAAATGAGAAGGTTAGAAAATTTGTCACAGGCACAAGGACATATCTGCATATAACCAAGAACTCTCAAGATGGTGGGGCGGGGGGCGGAAAACTCTAGGAAGCCCAGGGTGGGGTTCAAAAAAGAATGAAAATAATTTGATTTTAAAGAGATCTGAACATGTTATCCACTCCAAAAGTACATTTCACAACTATTAGTCTGGTAATACACAAGTCATTCTGATAAAGAATATGTAGATCTCACACCTAGTCTGGCAATATTAATAAAATATGCTTTTTCTCATCTCCTATTTTATAGAAAACATTGTTGACATAACCTTTCTATTGTAGTTCATTTTTGGCTCCACTTATTTTTCGATCTGTCTTTTTCATACTTACATGTTTTTTCATATTGCATTCATCTTTGTTATCCACCATAAGTTCTTTGTTTTTAGAGAAATTCTGCATATGGATGAATTACAAAAGTAAATTATTCAAGTAGAGGAATGTTGATGGTGACATTTCATTTGAAAATTGTTTCTGGAACAATATGAGTACAGGTAAATTAATTAAATAATGCCCATAGGGAAATGTTAGAACACACATTTCATCCAGGATATAGCCACTTGAGTGTGTTGAGGTCAGTTGTTTACACAGAAATGCCAATAGTATCTGCTTGTTTTCTGGTTTGCAGAGTGGGTGTGCATTCTTTTCTCTCCTTCTTTACCCCTTCTCTTTCGTAAATGTACACTGTTTTAAAACCTGAGATGCACAGTGAGAAGATCATGACTCATAATTTTTTGTTTTGTTTTTTTTTATTCAGAATTATATACCTGTTTGATTGTACTCAGTAGTAAACTTTGCAGAGGTATATAAAGCAACATCTCATTATATTTACCAAAATGTAAACATAGAAATTGTTGATTGAAATAAACAGATTTCAAAACAGTATGTATAATATCACATTGTTTTGTTAAAGAAATACACATTTCTTTAAAAATATTTCTTTCACAGAATAAGATCTGGGAAGACCTCCACTAAGATATTAGCAGTGTAGATCTCAGGGTGATAAGAATCTTTCTTATTTATTTTTCAAAAACTTCATTGTAGCATAAATTATCATTCTGTGAACTCAGATGTATCAAGTGTAAAGTGCTTCACTATTCACATGTACATTATATTCTACTAGTAATCATTAATATTGCAGGCCTCTTACTTTAGTGTTATTACAAAAATCAATTTTATGAAAATAAAAAATTTAATAAAAGCAATCAGTCAGGGAATGTGCCAGAACAGTGACTGATGCTGGGATATAATAAAGAACAAAATACCTATAGTTGCTTTTCTCATGATGCTCAGAGGCTAGTGGGACAGAAAAACAGACAAACCAAGTAAGGATTCCACTTACCACAGTGTATAACTGTAGAAATTTATAATCTGTTCACTTTAATGTAATATGTTTGGTATCTTAGAGCTACTAATAATTTAAATTTAAAATAAATTTCAGGCTGAGCATGGTGGCTCATGCCTATAATCCTAGCACGTTGGGAGGCCAAGGCCAGAGGATGGCTTGAGCCCAGGAATTCGAGACCAGCCTGGGCAACATGGCAAAACCTCATCTCTATAAAAAATTTAAAAGCCAGCCAACCATGATGGCATATGCCTGTGGTGACAGCTACCTGGGAGGCTGAGGTGGGAGGATCATTTGAGCTCGGGAGGTCAAGGCTGCAGTGAGCCACGTTTGTACCATTGCACTGCAGCCTGGGTAATAGAGCAAGACCCTGCATAAAAAAAAAATTAAAACTATAAACATACATAAATAAAATACATTTAATGGGAGCTCAAATAACCAGCTAAACCTCATAAGAATCTGAATAAACCATTCCTGATGTTATTAATTTATACAATGTATAGAAAAGTGAATTTATATTCCCCCAGAAAACTTTTATGTGGGCACATGAATTTGTATATGCCTTCAGAGAAAACATATGATATCCTCTAATACCTATTATTTGAATCCAGCTTTTCACTTAATATTACTAGGGTAGTTTTCCATGTCATCATATAAATCTACTTTATTCTTTTAAATTCTGCATTAAACTTGGCAATTTATTTAACAAGTGATCAACATTGATTGTTTCAAGTTTCTTGTTATTAAACATTTCATGGAATATCTAATGTCTGTGTATCCACATATTTTTGTGATCTGTGTAAATATACTTGTAAAATAAATTTCTGAATAGGCAATTATGGTTAAAGAGAGTTAAATGTTAATTTAATAAAATAGGGCCAAATTGTTCTTTAAACAGTTTTGCCTCTACTATCTGTGTATGAAAGTTTGTGCTTCATCAAACTAATTTTGTCAAATTATTTAATATTTAGTAAATTTCTTTGCATATGTTGATTCTAAACACAGTTAAACATATTTTCAAATTTCTGTTAAATTTATTAGTGAACTAACATTTGCTTTTTTTTCTCATTTCTTTCACTCTGCATTCATTCCACAATATTTGTTTATGGCCAATAATATGCTAAGCATAATTAGAGATGATAGAAGCATAGCAGTCAAGAAAACAGAAGAAAATATTTTTCCTCAGAGAGCTAACATTATAGAGGAAAGATACAAAAAAGAACAAAATAGATGCTATAGTGTTAGAATGTTAGGTGGTGATAAGCTCAATGGTGAAAAACTGATTAAGAAAAATGGGGTAGGAAATGTGAAGCATGAGGTTGGGCTATTAGGTAGCACATTCAGGGAAGGCTTCAGAGAAGGTGACCCTTGCATAAAGACCATAGGAGGTAAGAAAGAAAGCCATGTCATATCCAGGCCAAAAACAGCCCATACTGAGGAGGTGCAGGTGCAAAGACCCTGGGCAGAGATCAACCCAGGATGCTAGAGTGGCTGGAGCTGAGCAAGCAAGGGAGGGGAGCCTTGCAGGACACAAGATCAGCTTGGTAATGAGAGGCCAAACCAAGGAGGTTGCTATAGGATTTTGCAGGGCATTGTAAGAAAACTTGCCCTTCATTTTGAGTATGATGGAAAGCCCTTTGAGGATTTTGAAAAGAAGTAATCCGTGACTCAGGTTTTTCACATGATCACTCCAATTGCTGTACTGAGATTCAGCTGTGGGGTGGAAAGAGTGCAAGAGCATGGGCAGGCAGACCAGGGGAAAGGTTACTGCAGTAACTCAGGGTAGAGACTCTGGTGCCTTGGGCCTGAGTGGTAGGAGTGGAAGGGGTAAGAAGTGGTCAGATTCTGGATATGCAGGTGGTTCCTGACTTATGGTTTTACTTAATGATTTCTTGACTCTAAGGTAGTGCAGAAATGATGCTCATTGAGTAGAAACTTTACTCCAATATACATACAACCATTCTGTTTTTCACTTTCAGTATAATATTCAATGAATTAAATGAGATATTCAATATTATAGTCTTTGTGTTAGATTTTTCCCACATGTAGGTTAATGTAAGTGTTCTGACCAGGTTTAAGGTAGGCTAAACTAAGCTATGATATTTAGTTGGTTAGGTGTTGATATGATTTGGCTCTGTGTCCTAACCCAAATCTCATCTTGATTATTAATCCCCATGTGTGGAAGAAGGGACCAGGTGGGAGGTGAATGGGTGGGTAGGAGGGGCGCAGTTTCCCTTATGCTGTTCTTGTGATAATGAAGGCATTCTCACAAGATCGCAGGTTTTAAACGTGGCAGATTTCCCTGTGCCCTCTCTCTGTCTCTCCTGCTGACCTGTGAAAATGTGCCTTGCTTCCCATTCACCTTCCTCCATGTGAGTTTCCTGAGGCCTCCCCAGCCATGCAAGCTATAAGTAAATTAAACCTATTTACTGTATAAATTACCTAGTCTTGGATAGTATCTTTATAGCAGTGTGACAATGGACTAATACAGATGTATTTAATGCATTTTTTATTTCTAATATTTTTTACTTACTATGGGTTTATTGGGATGTAATCCCTTGTAAGTCAAGGAGCATCTATAATTTAAATATAAAAGTGACAGGATTTACTGATGGGTTGGTTATGGAATAAGAGACAATAATAAGGAGAACTCTGATGTTTAGTAAGAGCTTTTATGTAAGAAGGACATTAGATTTTGTCAGTTATTTGAAATTGTTATATGGTAATGTTCAATATGTCTTGTTAAGTAACCTTCACTTACAAGAAGAATAACTTTTCAACTAACACCGTAGTAGGCTGGTTGGTTGCAATTGTTGTAATAAGGTAATGTGGACTTTATTCATGGATTCATTAGATAAATATATATATTGAATGCCTACATAGAATGGAAACACTGTTGTGGGCTCTGGGTATATCATTTTAAGTAAGATACATAGATTCACCATAATCATAACACATATAGATCAGGAATGTTGAATCATTAGGCTACATTTATAATTAAAAATAAATGCTTATTCTATAGAGATATTTAAAATATAGTTAATACAATAAAAAATTGTAGGAATCATTTTCTATTTTCCATCTCCTATCTGGAGTATGCTACTTATGCTTCGGTTTCCTAGGCTGTGGGCCCCATCAAGCTGAGAAAATAAAGGGAGAGAAAACTAGACAACTAGACAACCTTAACAATGTTTTCTAAGAGACAGAAAAAATTGTAGTTATGAGAGAGAAAGAGATACAGAAAAAAATATAATGAGTTATGCTATAAGGGGCAAATAAAGTCAACAAAATCAAAACTAAACAAGAAAAACAAAACCAATTTGATTATCTCATAGATAAGTGGTTATCAATGGTACAAGGTGATGATTTTGGCACCCAGGAGACATTTGACCCTGTCTGTAGACATTTTTGGTTGTCACAACTGGATGGAAAGTTGCTACTGACATTTAGTGGGTAGAGGCCAAAGATCCTGATAAAAATTCTACAATGCATGAAACAACTACTCACAACAAAGAATCATCTGGCCCAAAATGTCAGTAGTTCTGAGACTCTGAAACTCTGATCTAGATAAAGTTTCTTAAAATATAAAGTCTAATTATCATAAATTAGCAAATAAAGCCCTGCAACTATTAATGCTGGCTTATCTAAAATACTTATCTCTATAGATGTTCTCTACTTTGGTATTGTTAGTCAAAATATTGAAGCAGATTAAATAAATAACAAAATCTGAAAACTATGTCATCATAAAATTAATTTTAAGATTAATTATTTTGCCCAAGGTGATGATGTGAAAAAAAAGAGATACAGCTAGAAAACATATCACATATCAAGACTTTGACTATAGAGAGCTGAAGACAGTGTGAAATAAGCCATGAATTCATTTGGGTTATAACCTGAAATCTACCCCTGTAAGCAGACCTGTATAGAAACTAAATTATAATCAGAAGATAACTATATGAGTGTGGAATTAAACATAAAAAGGTTTATTTATTATCTAAATGCTTAATGCATATGTTATACAATATCAAGTAAACCATTTTAATGATCATTAAATCATAACTGTTTTAACTGTTGACAAAGATATTAAACATTAATATAAATTACATGTAATTTCTTATATTCTTAATAGAAATAAGCAATTACAAAAGGAAACACTAAAATAAGATATATAACTAAAAATTGTGTATGCTTTAGAATGATTTTGTTGCAAGTAAAAAAAAAAAGCCTATCTCAAGATGTTATAGACAATAAATGGGCTTCCAGTTCACATAAGAAGAAGTCAAGAGGTGGTTTGGACTTGATCCTTAACTATATCATCAAGGGTTCAATGTCATTTGATCTCTCTGTTCTGCCATGTTGACCTGTTGGCTCCTGTCCTCAAGCTTCTCCTTTTGTGGTTGTAAAAATGACTGCAACGGCACCATGCACACATCCTCAGATAACAGTATGAAATGTTACAAGAGGAAGTCATATTTTTGTGTTCCTTTTAAAGAGAAAGAACATCTCTTTGTTGACCAATGAAACAAGAGGACATTTCCTGCTTTAAAGAAAATTTCAAATTGGTCTCATTATCAGATAAGTCACATGCCCATTCTGTAAACAAATCTTTCATGGGAATGGAATTACCATGAATGTTCTGTATCATTGGTTCACAAATTTTGGTCTCAGACTCCTTTATAGCCCTAAACATTATTAAAGATTTCTAAAAGTCTTTGTTAATGTGGTATATCTATCAATATTTACCCTATTTGAAATTAAAATTGATAATTTTATAATCTAATTTTTAAATAATAAACCTATTATATATTAACAGAAATATTTTTATAAAAATCTGTATTTTCAAAAAATATTTAAAGAAAAGGGTAGCATTGTTTTCCATTATTTCAAATCTCTTTAACATCTAACTTAATATAAGACATTTAGATTCTCATATTTGTTTCTGCATTAAATCTCTTGTGATGTATTGTTTTGGTTGAAGTATATAAAGAAAATCCAGCCTCATTGAGATATGTAGTTGGAAAAAGAGAATTTAATAATCTTTTCAAAAAATTGTAGCTATTCTTTAATACTACATCAAAACTTGACGTGTTTTAGTATCTTAGAGGTTAGTTGTAATGTGGAATCTGAAGTCATATCAATTACTTTTTTTAACTGTGCTACCTTAAAAATCTATTTGTTTATTTCGCACTTCTTTTTTTGAGAAGGAGTTTCACTCTTGTTTCCCAGGCTAGAGGGCAATGGTGTGATCTCTCTCACCACAACCTCTGCCTCCTGGGATCAAATGGTTCTCCTGCCTCAGCCTCCTGCATAGCTGGGAATACAGGCATGTGCCCCCCCACCTGGCTAGAGACAAGGTTTCTCCATGTTGGTCAGGCTGGTCTCAAACTCCCAACCTCAGGCGATCTGCCTGCCTCAGCCTCCCAAAGTGCTGGGATTACAGGCCTGAGCCACCATGCCTGGCCTTATTTTGCGCTTGAATGGGTCTTCTACATATGCATAATTTTGTAATAGCTTGAGTTGATCATTTATAAAATATTTGTTCTCTGAATTACACAGATATTCCAAGTGTTGACACACTTCCTTCCATGATATAGAAGTATCATATTTTAAATATCTCTACTAATTTCATCCAAAGAGTCTTTAAGAGTGAGGAAGGAGAGAGATCCAAGATGGCTGACTGCTAGCAGCTCAGGATTGTAGCTCCCAGAGAAAGCGCACAGAATGAGTGGACGCCACACTTTCAGGAGAATTTTTGTTGCCCATGGACCAGGAGATTCCCAGCGGAGGAGCCCCACGGGTCTCCAGCGCGACTCTGGTGGCCGGCATGGCGGTTTTGCCGACGCCCCAGCGGGGTGGTTCTTGGTGCAGAGTAAACGGGACTGGCTCCCCTTTTGGTCGACATTTGGAGTTCCAGGAAGGCAGAGTCGCCCATTTACCTGATTGAAAAAGGGATTCAAGTGGGAAGCCAGACTGGAGATTCCTGGACAGAAAAGCACCACGAATCTTAATGCCGCTGTTTTAGCCGGCGCAGTGGGTTGCTCAGATTTCGGCGCTGGGAATCAACAAGTTGGACGTCCACTCAGAGACCTAATTTGAAAGTTGGCAATTACAAA
>CAUYLG010056621.1:0-92950 GCA_963573385.1 Cacajao melanocephalus
CTAACCTGGGCAGTAGAACAAGAATCCTGTTCTCTCTCCCTCTTTTTCTTCCTCTTTCTTTCTCTCGTACATTCTTTTTTTTTCTTTCTTTCACTCTCACTTTCTTTCCTCTCTTTTCCTTTCTTTCAAAAAAAAAAAAAAGAAAGGAAAGTGTAAGACAGAAAGGTAGGAGGCGCCAGATCATGGTAAGACTTAATGCTGTGGAACACAGATTTACTCTAGTTGGAAGCCAGAATTGAACAGAGACTTTTATAAGCACAAGAGTAACGTGATAATTGATGTTTTAGGGTGATCATTTTAACAGCTTACAGAGGACAAATATCAAAGTGAGCCTTGAATGCCAAATAAAAAAGTTGAACTTCTTTCAGTCAGTGGGAACCAATGAAGCTTTCTATGTAGCGGAAGGGCGATATCAGAGGTGTGACTTAGCAAATGAATCTATCAACGTTATCAGCAGTGTGCTGTTCTTAATATCATGTCATGTTAGATGAAGAATGACTGAGATAAACCCAAATAAGTGACAGTCCACCCATCAACCCTCAGCAGAAAAGTAGGTCTTTTGTCTGCTTTTTAAGGGAGAAATCTATATTAGCTATCTATTGCTGCATAACAACTTATTCCAAAACTTAGTGGCTTAAAACAACACACATTTATTATGTGAGTTTCTGTGGGTCAGGACTCTGGGCACAGTTTAGCTGGGTCCTCTGCTCCATGGCCTCTCACAGGCTATAATCAAGATGTCAGTCAGGACTGAGATTTCATCTGAAGGTTCTACTGGGGAAGGATCTGCTTCCATACTCACTTACATGATGGTTGGCAGGATCCAGTTCACTGAGGCTCTCAGTTCCTTGTTGGCTATTGGCCAGCAGCCACCCTCAGTTCCTTGGCATGTGGATCTCTCCCATATGGCAAGTTGTTTCATAAAAACATACAAGCTGAGAAGGCAATAGAGTGAGTCTGCTAGCAAGATGGAAGTTAAACACTTATAACCTAATTAGAGAAGTGATATCTTATCATCTTTACCTTTTCTGTTGGTTAGAAGCAAGTTGCTAGGTCTAGCCCATACTCAAGGACAGGGCATAAACAAATACAAGCAGATGGAATAGTTGGGGAGCAACTTAGAAGCTCCTGCAAGTATTCTGCAAACCAGGACAATGAGGACTGCTCCTGCAAGTATTTTGCAAACCAGGACAAGGCTGAGAGGAATAAAGCCTATATTGTTCCTCAGTGTGACCCAGCCAGGAAATCACCTTGCTCTCCCCTGGCCTGCTGGCTACTACCCTCATTACCATCACTGCCTTGAGGCTGTCATTTTTGTCCACTTCTCCTAATGACAAAATGCCTCCCTCTTGAAGTCACAGCATCTGGGAATATTTATATGCAAGCTGTGTTGGGCCAAATCTCCCTGCTGGAGTCAGATTGTTGTGAAAAGCTTCCTCCCCGCTGCTGTTGCTGCAATTTCTAACATGCACTGACTGAAGGAAACATCTTTAAAAGTGAAGATAAATTCTTAACTGGCCCCTTACTGTTTTAAACAGAGTGGACTAGTTGATTTGGTGAAGGATTTGCCTCCATTCCTAGCAGTGATTTCCAAACCGCAGCATTGCCTTACAGCAAACAACTCACAGAAAGCCTGGAGGAATTCGACACTCACATCCCAGGCTGTGTAAACGGTGATTCCAAACAACTCAGGGCAGAGAGACATGACAACAGCTGCCACTGAGCATGTATATGGTGTGCCAGGGACTGCGTTAAGAGCCTGATCTTCATTATCTTCTTTTAGTTCACCAACTGAACAGAGTTCATGCTACTATCTCCATATGTCAGAGGAGGAACCTGAGACCCAGAAAGATTAGATACCAAGCACGGATACTCCCAGCTAGTAAGTGGCAGTACCAGGATTCAAACATAGCCAGTCTGATTCAAAAGCCTTGCACTGTTAAATTAGGGGCCAGCAATAATTTATCTTTATGAATAGACATGTTTTATCCTGAATTATAAGGAGGCCTCATCAATAAACATAATTTCGGGAGAGGTAAGAGAAAGGTATCACCTAAAAGAAATTGACTTAAAATGAAAATTACAATGTCAGTGTAAAAGTGGAGGGAAATTTTTTTTATTAGAACTGTATCTGTTAAGAGTAAAAGAGGAAAAGCTTATTTTAAAACAGAATCTTAGGTGAACTGTCAGCAAACGTTTTCTGGAGGACCAGATAGCATAACTGTCACCAAACTTTTTCTGGAAGGGTCAGATAACAAATATTTTTCTCTTTGTGGGCTATGAGGTCTCTGCTACAATTACTCAAATCTGTCATTGTCGTATCTAAGCAGCCACAGCCAATAAGTAAATGAATGGGCATAGCCTTGTTCCAATAAAGTATTATTTACAAAATCAGATGGTGGGCCAGATTTGACCCTCAAGCTGTAATTTGTTAACTGCTTATTTAGATTATAATATTACATATCCCAATTCTTAGAAAAAGCAAGAATCATGTAGTTTTAACATAATATTTCTGACAAAATATATGATAACATTTTGTGTTTACAATCATAGCATAAAACGGCATAATCCCTTTCTGTTGACTCCTGTAGTTTTATCAAAAGAGAACAAGTTATGAAAAACTATTTGAGGGCCTTATTGCTTTTCTCAACATCTCTGTTAATCCTTTGATAGTCAAATATTTATCTCTTGAAACCGTCATAACATCATCCTTCTGGATTTTCTTTTTCAGTTGTAAGCTACTCTTCTGCTAGATTCCTATTTCTACGTAACTCTGCATAATTTTCTAACATCTTTTCATCGACTTTAGGAAATCCTGTACATTTGTAAGATTCACTGTTCGCTTTCAAGAAGCTTTTTATTGTGTTTGCCTGTTCGCTAGGTGGACATCCAATGGGCAACAAGAGACGAGCAGCAACTAAACCTGTACATAATGAGCAAAAACGATGCTAAGCCAGGACGAATTTGATAAGAACTAATTTTGTGAGGGTCATGTCATTGGTGAATATTTCCTGTGTTACCACAATTTCAGCTTTCCTCCACAACTGGGTACCTGTAGGTTCTCCAATAACAAATACTCAAGTAATGAAGATCTTTCCTGTATAATTTATCCATGTATTTTATGCAAACATTATTCTCTTGCCTTCAATTTTTCTGTTATATCTATCATTTATTGAGCATCTACTCTGTAGAAAACAACAAAAAAAGTCATTTTACTTATGTAAACATCTCTCTTTCCAAATTCTTGCTGTCCACACTGAGTAACCAAATAAGTTGAGATCCATTTTCCAATATAATTCTCATGATCTAAACTCAGGAGCTGAATAGCTTCAGAAAACACTATATTCCTTGCTATACAAACGTACTGCTTTTAGTCTCAAGATCCAATGTATCTTTGGCTAGGAAGAGGTATTTGTTTGTTTTTCCTGTTTCTTCCAGCAACTGAGAAGAGTCCTTTACTGTCATCATCTTACAGATTAAGATTCTGATACCCTAAGTAAGCAGGTAACTTGCCCAAGGTCTCCTGGGTAGTCACTGGTAAAGTGAGAGTCAAAGCCAAGTCATGCTGGCTCCAAAGCCCATGATCTTTCTTCCACATGCCTTTTATTTATTTTATTTTTTATTTTTTGAGACAGTCTTGCTCTGTCACCCAGACTGGGGTGCAGTGGCACAATCTCAGCTCACTACAACCTCCAACCCCAGGTTCAAGCGATTCTTGTCCCTCAGCCTCCTGAGTAGCTGAGTTTATAGGTTCGCACCACCACACCCAGCTAACTTTTGTATTTTTAGTAGAGACAAGGTTTCACCATGTTGGCCAGGCTGGTCTCAAACTCCTGGCTTCAAGTGATCTATCCACCTCAGCCTCCCAAAGTGCTGGGATTACAGGCGTGAACCACTGTGCATGGCCACATGTCTTTTAAATATGGAATTCACATGGATGAAAAGCCCAGCATAGTCATGTATCACAAAGTGAAAATTACAGATTCCTATGTGTTTTAAATCATACTGAAATTAATAAACCTAATTTTACATCATAAGCAGTGATATTGACATTTTAAAACATTATGCAATGCAGATTTCAGTGTTGAAGGAAATGTAATTTCAGCATAACCTCTCTATTTATTATTAAAGTCATCCTCAAACTGTGCTCCCAGAAGAGCAGCATCAGTATTACCAATAAACGTGTTAGAAATGCAGCTCTAGAGCCCCAGCCCGGATAAGCTGAATCAGAGACTCTGGGAATAAGGCCCATCAATTTGTATTTCAGCAAGTTCTCCACGTGAGCCTGCTGCGTGTTCAAACTTGAGAACCACTGAATTACAGAAGGAACAACCCGTAGTCTTTGGTGATTCTTGCAATAAGAACCAGAACTTATAGGTGTCAGAAGTCCAGATGACTTGTTGACGGTCAGAAAGCTCTGATCAATGCTCTTATTTCCCTTCTAGTCATTTCTTCATTCATCTAACAAATAGATTCTCAGCCCCAACTCTGGTCAGGCATGATGTCAGGCACCAGGAACGAGGTAGAGAAGAAAGAGAGGGCCCTAATCTTCTCAGGTTTAGTCTAATGTGGGAGACAGACCAGAGCATAGTCAATTCCAGGACAGCATCGTCCATGCCTTGCAAGATAAAGACAGGGTGCTAGGGGTAAGAGGTTGTACCTAATCCAGACCTGCACATCAGGGAAGATTTCCAGATTAAACAATTAAAGAGGATAGGAGTCCAGAACCTTCTGAGAAGGCCTAGCGCCATGGGAGGTTGTTTTGTCTCTCCCACACATGCCCAGCCTGGTTGAAGCAGCTTCAGATGGAAGAACGGGGGTGGGGGGTGCGGAAAACTCAACCTGTTGCTTCCAACTTGTTGGAACACTTATCTCCAACACACATTAAAAACATATGGAAGGTCAAAGCTCCATGTGTTCGCTTGGTAGGGGAGCAGAAAATTGGATACGCAAATATGCACGCCTCCCTGATCCCAACTGCTGGACTCTTATTGCCAATTTACGTAATTTCCTGTGCTTACTTCAAAATAGTGAGGAGGGCAGCAGACTTTGTGAACCCCATAATCAGGCTGCTTAGGCTAGCGGCTGCTAGCACATTCATTGCCTTCTTCCTTGATTAAAAAAAAAAAAAATCCAGTAGAACCTGAGGGGAAACGCATCATTTGAGAAAGGAATGAATAGTTTCTTCTTAAGAGAAATCACTTCAGATCCAACAAGCCATCCACAAAACAGGCTCCCACTTATTCACTCCTTCATCTGGCAAAAGTGCTTTAAGTGCCTACTCTGTGCTGGCACTGAGCTAGGTGCTGGAGAAACGACAAGTACAGGAAGGGCCCTGACTGCAAGAAGATTAAAAGACAGAAACTGAACACTATTTTTTAAATATTTATTTATATAAATAAATTTATATAAATAAATTTATATTATTTTAGGCAGATCTCGCTCTGTCACCCATGCTGGAGTGCAGTGGTATGATCAGATCTTACTGCAGCCTTGATCCCCCAGACTCAAGCAATCTTCCCACCTCGCCCTCCTAAGTAGCTAGGACTACAGGCATGCACAGCCACACTGGCTATTTTTTTTTCCTAGAGACAAGGTCTCACTACGTTGCTCAGGCTATCCTCAAGCAATCCTCCCACCCTGGCCTTCCAAAGTGCTGGGATTATAGGCATGAGCCACCATGCCTGGCCTGAACACTACTTTAAATGTGATACATATTTAAAAGAAAAATGTTATTAAATAGTTCTACCATAAAGACACATGCTGATACATGTTTAAAAGAAAAAAGTTATTAATTAGTTCTATCTTGAAGACACACCCATGTGTATGTTTACTGCAGCACTATTCACAGTAGCAAAGACATGGAATCAACCCAAAAGTCCATCAGTAGTAGACTGGCTTGGCCAGGCATGGTAGCTCACACCTGTAATCCCAACACTTTGGGAGGCTGAGGCAGGTGGATCACCTGAAGTCAGGAGTTTGAGACCAGCCTGGCCAACATGGTGAAACCCCCCCTGTCTCTACTAAAAATACAAAAATTAGCTGGACATCGTAGCGGGTGCCCGTAATCCCAGCCACTCAGGAGGCTGAGGCAGGAAAATTGCTTGAACACAGGAAGCAGAAGTCTCAGTGAGCAGAGATCGTGCCACTGCCTCCAGCCTGGGTGACAGAAGAAGACTCCATCTCAAAAAAAAAAGAAGGAGAAGGAGAAGGAGAAGGAGGAGGAGGAGGAGGAGAAGGAGGAGGAGAAGGAGAAGGAGAAGGAGAAGGAGAAGGAAGAAGGAGAAGGAAGAAGGAAGAAGGAGAAGGAAGAAGGAGAAGGAAGAAGGAGAAGGAAGAAGGAGAAGAAAGAAGAAGGAGAAGAAAGAAGAAGGAGAAGAAAGAAGAAGAAAGAAGAAGGAGAAGAAAGAAGAAGGAGAAGAAAGAAGGAGAAGAAAGAAGAAGGAGAAGAAAGAAGAAGGAGAAGAAAGAAGAAGGAGAAGAAAGAAGAAGAAAGAAGGAGGAGGAGGAGGAGGAGAAGGAGAAGAAAAGAAGAAGAAGAAGAAGACTGGATAAAGAAAATGTATATATGCCATGGAATACTATGCAGCCATAAAAAAAGAACAAGATCATCTCCTTTGCAACAACATGAGTAGAGCTGGAGACCATTATCATAAACAAACCAACATAGGAACAGAAAACCAAATACCACATGTTCTCACTTATACATGGGAGCCAAAGGATGAGAATGCATGGATGCAAAGAGGGGAACAACAGACACCCAGGCCTGCTTGAGGGTGGAGGGTGGGAGGAGGGAGAAGATTTTTAAAAAAATACCTATTGGGTACTATGCTTTTTACCTGGGTGACTAAATAATCTGTACACCAAATCCCCACGACACACAGTTTACCTATATGACTGTCCTGTACAGGTATCCTTAAACCTAAAATAACAGTAAAAAAAGAAAGTTCTACGCAGGGCTGACATTCAATAAGTACATACCAGTACAAATAAAGATTGTTAGCATGTTGAAATATTTCTGTACTGGTTTATGAATTATATATTTTTTTTACTAATATCAACCAGAGAATGGTCACAGCAGGGAAAGCAGGACCTAGAACAGGACCTGGAGGGGCATTGCAGCAACCACCCAAAACTATAGAGATGGAAAAAAAAAATATATGTTTTCAGGGGTTAGAGACAGGGTGGGAGGTGGAGAGGAGATGGTTGAGTCTTACTATGAAAGAGTAGCACAGGCCAGGCACGGTGGGAGGCCGAAGCAGGTGGATCACCTGAGGTCAGGAGTTCGAGACCAGCCTGACCAACAAGGTGAAACCCCGTCTCTACTAAAAATAACAAAATTAGCTGGGCATGGTGGTGGGCACCTGTAATTCCAGCTACTCAGGAGGCTGAGGCAGGAGAATCTCTTGAACCCGGGAAGCAGAGGTTGCAGTGAGCTGAGATCACGCCATTGCACTCCAGCCTGGGTGATAGAGAAAGACTCCATCTCAAAAAAGAAAAAAAGATGATGACAACAGATCTTTGTGGTGACAGAGCAGTCCTGTGTCTTGGTTGTGGTGCTGGATACACAAATCTACATATATGATATAATTGCATAGAAGTACATGCACCCACACAATGTATAAGTGTAAAGTGCATGTAAAACTGCTGAAATCCAAATAAGGTCTGTGGATTATACCAATACTGCTGTCCTGATTTCATATTGCACTGTAGTTACGTAAATGTTTCCACTGGAGGAAACCAGGTGATGAGTACACAGGGCCTCTGTTTTAATTTTGCAACTTGCTGTGAATCAGTAATTATTTTTTTAAATAAATAGTTTTTAAAGTAGTTTTAAATAGTTTTAAAACATATGAAAATTTTTAAATAGTTTTAAAAAAATAATTTGGAAATTATGGCAATGATCTGATGAACGACTTAAGCTGCAATATATTACTCAGTAAGCAGATTTGTTCAACACATAGTTTCATTAATTTAGAGAATTAAAGGGTGCTATAGACTGAATCGTGTCCTCCCAAACTTCATACATTGAGGCCCTAATCCCCAATATGATAGTATTTGCAGATAGGGCCTTTGGGAGGTAATTGGGTTCAGATGAGGTCATGAGGGTGGGGCCCTTGTGATGGAATTAGTGCCCTTACAAGAAGAGACACCAGAGATATTCTCTCTTCTTTCTCTCTCTTTCTCTTTGTCATGTGAGGACATATCAAGAGAGCCTTCACCAGAATCCAACTATGCTGGTGCCTGATCTCAGACTCCCATCTTTAGAACTATGAGAGAAAAAATGTCTGTTGCTTAAGCCACCCAGCCTATATGGCAGCCCAAGCTGACCAAGCCAAAGCTGACCAAGGCAAAGGGAGATAATTGTTCATTCATTCATCCATTTGCTCATTCATTTCTTTGTTCATATTACCCAGCAGTGACTGCATCTTTGGACTATCACCTCTGGTCCTTAGGACCATAAAACACACAGGGTTTATGGTCCAGGGCTTGTTTCCTTACAGCCACTCCGTATTGCTGGAGAAGGAGAAAAGTGACCTGGATCCTTTCAAGACGAGTTTATTCAAAAAGGAAATAATTAAAAAAAAATACTCAATATGCAAAAGTCTTGTGAAGAAAATCCACAGAACATGTCAAAGGCTGAGGGAGTCTACTCTTGGAAAGGTGTCCCCCAGGAAGCAAAAGGAAGTCTCAGCCCTCCTCAAAAGGTGTAAGCCAGGAAGCTGAAGGAAACCCCAGACGAGGGCTAACTGGGGATTTAAATAGGATGCTCCCTTTTAGGCATGTGGATCCTGAAGAAATGATAAGAGCAGATGAGTTGGAAAGGCTTAGGGAAGAGACAGGAAGAATAAGAACAAGTTGGTGAAGATGCAGCGGAGGCAAAGACATTCTCACAACTGGCCATAGCCTGTGTGCCTTAGGCCTTCCATTCTTTTTTGTCTGATATTAAAATCTGGCCCCTGCTTTCTTTCTGTTAGCAAAAAATAAAAATAATAAACAAAACACAACACAGAAGGCTTCCCTAGATAAAGCACAGACTCTAGGAGAGACCCACAGACACTAGCCAGGAGAGATGGATAAAGGGGACTGAGCCAGGCAGAGAGAACAGAATGTGTGAAGGCCCTGAAGTGGGGCAGGGCACAGAGACAAAAGGAATCTGGCATCAAAGGCACAGAGAGAGCAGAGGGAAGTGGGAGATGAGAAGAAGCTGAGGAGGTAGCCAAGCGCCAGGTCTCCAAGGGCCTTTTGGATCAGTGACTACACATGTCGATTCTTTTGGGACAGCCTCTGTTGCCCTGGCGTGATTTTTCTCTGCACCCATTTTCACTTTCAAAAATGTCCTTTGACTATACTTCAATAAAGCGGGTTTTTTTAAAATATTTTTTTAAAGTCCTTTGGTTGATCATTTCAAGAGTCACCCCACATTTGGGGAGGACATTTGGGCCACAGGTTACCTTAGGATGATAGGCAGCATTGCAGGATTTTCAGCTAGAGTGTTAGGTTCTCATTTTTACTTTAGAAAGATCTTTCTGCCTCCAGGGTTAGAGCTACTGCTGAAAGGGAAAATAAGCTGACCAAAAGATATTTGCTTATTCTCCACAGGGAGAGGAAAAAAGGGGGGTTGTGGTGGGTAAGGGATGGAGAGAGGCTGCCAGGCCTTCACCACCTAAGGAAATCTTTGGGCCAAACTCTACCCCCACCCCAAGCCCTCTGGCAGCCCCCCACCTTCCCACATCCCAACCCCACCTACCCCAACTCCCACCCTGCCACCTCCCACATCCACTCTAGACAATAATCAGCCTAACAAAGGACAACCCTGGAAGGGGGTGAATAGAAAACAGGGTTTCTGTCCTTTATTGCTTCTGCTGACTTGCTCATATTCAGAGCTGGGACTAAAGAGCCTGTCAATCTCCAATCTGGACACCCCTCTGCCCATCCTTACGCCTGAATTTCCCCTGCATAACAGTTAGAATCTAGTGTTATCTTTGCGGTGAATGTCCCAATGCTTGAAATATCATTATGAGCAGAGATTTCCTGCAGGGTTAGAAAATCAGACTTTCTCACAATTTCCCTCCTGTGTGTTCTAACCAACTAAGTTGAGTGACCCAAGCTTCCCCTTCAAAGGCTGCTCTGCTCCCTTTGTTACAGAACTCCCTATCAATCAGTGAAATGTCTCCAAGAAATTCTGCTTTCTCTTCTTGATCTTTTTACCTTCATCCTCACCCCGCCATCCACTGGACTTTGCCAACTACACAAGTTGTTATGGATTGGTGATTTTTTAACATCACCCAAGAGTTTCCTCTGTGAGCTTGGCTACAACTCCGTTCTCAAGAATTTGTTATGTGCAATAGTCATTGTTACACAAAGCACCGTCAAAGAAGGAAACATGACTAATTTTCCATCTTTAATCGAACTTTAAAACTCAATCCTTTTTTCAGTGTAAAACCAAGGTGATTTCCTGTCCCTTTAAGTCAGGACTTGCTGAGAGTGGATCTGAGTTTGCACTGGCATGATCTTGAAAAGAGAATTATTTCCCGACCTTGCTAGGGAAAGAAAGCTCTCTGGCTATTCGTTGGAGAAGGCAATTTTGATGTAAACTGACATCTCTCAGATGCCCATCTTGGGAATATTCTATGTGAAACCCAAAATTTCTGGCAGCTGAAACCCCAGCCCAACTGCCAGGCCCTGGGCAGAGATAAAAGAATGTGGATGAGTGGCAGGCAGATGGGGTTTCAACAAGAGGCCTTTTCTCTGGGCCCAATGAGATGAGCTGGGGAAGGGGTCAGGGAGGATGAGGGGGGAAGAGCAGTGTCTCACAGTGAGGAAATCAACAAAAAAGGCAGTTTTTCGGCTTTTCATTGAGAGGGCCTGTTTCCCCTGTTTTCCAGCCCATTTTGAGCACCATTCATTGAGAGGCGCCTTTCTTCTAAAGTCTTTTATCCCAGGACGCTGAAAGCGTTCCCGTGTCCTCCCTGCAAAGAGGATTCTCCCACACTCCAGCCCAGACCCCGACAGACTGGCCCCCATCAGTTCCAGGCCTGCTGAGCGCAATGGCTTCCTCTTCCACATCAGAAGCAGTTGTTGTCGTTTCTTTTGCTTACATTCTTAAAACCAGGAATTTAAAAATTGGAAAAGGTAATTTCAAAAAGTAGGAGCAAATAAAGGGCTTTTCTTCTTTTCTCCATTGTTTTGTTCTTTGGAAGAGAATATACAGGGGTTAAAATTGGGAAAATGTGTTGGTATTTTTGTTTGCTTTGGGCTTTGTTTTGTTTTTTGAGACAGAATCTGGCTCTGTCGCCCAGGCTGGAGTGCAGTAGCAGGATCTCAGTTCACTGCAACCTCACCTCCTGGGTTCAAGCAATTCTCATGCTTCAGCCTCCCTAGTAGCTGGGATTACAGGTGTGCACCACCAAACCCAGCTAATTTATTATTACTATATATATATATTATTTTTGTATATTTAGTAGAGAAACAGGTTTTCACCATGTTGGCCAGGCTGGTCTCAAAATCCTGGTTTCAAGTGATCCGCCGGCCTCAGCCCCACAAAGTGCTGGAATTACAGGCGGGAGCCACCATGTCTGGCCTGGAAAAATGTGTTTTAATTCACTTAGGTTTGTTTTCTTATATCTTTCATATAATTGGAGAATTGCATTTATCTTTAATAATTAGAATCAAAAGGAAAGTCATCAAATACTTTCCTTCGTCATCAGGTTTTCAGAATTTCTGATACTTGAAATACGGATGTATTTAAATCTGGACCTGACAAACAAGCCAGGGTGCATAATGGTAACACACAGGAGAGCTCTCTCCTTCTCCGCAGCCAGCTGCCAGGATGGAAACCCCAGCTCCCCTGCCTCCTGGCTGTGTGACCTTGGGAAAGTTGTTTTATCTCCCTATACGTCAGTTTTCTCCGTCAAGAAATTGGGATAATAATAGCACACATTGTTATAAGGATTAATTGGGGTATGGACTAGGAGATGCTCAAGAAGTATTAACTTTTATGTTTACTACATATTTATTGTATATTAATACACTCATGTGTCGCTTAACAACAGGGATATGTTTTGGTAAAAGCAGTTTTGCTATTGTGTGAACATCCTAGGATGCACTTATGGTGCAAACATGGATGATATAGCCTACTACACACCCATGGCATACCCTACTGCTCCTAGCTACAAACCTGTAGATCCTGCTACTATCTTGAATACTATAAGCAACTGTAACACAATGGTAAGCATTTGTGTATCTGAATATGTCTAACTACAGAAATGGTACACCAAAATTATGGTACTATAATCTTTTTTTTAATTGCATTTTAGGTTTGGGGGTACATGTGAAGAACATGCAAGATTGTTGCATAGGTACACACATGCCAGTGTGATTTTTTTTTTTTTAAATGACATCTCACTCTGTCACCAGGCTGGAGTACAGTGGCACAATCTTGGCTCACTGCAACCTCTGCCTCCCAGGTTCAAGTGATTCTCCTGCCTTAGCCTCCCAAGTAGCTGGGACTACAGGTGCACATCACCATGCCCGGCTAATTTTTTTTTTTTTTTTTTTGTATTTTAGTAGAGACAGGTTTCAATATGCTGGCCACAATGGTCTTGATCTTCTGACCTTGTGATCCACCCGCCTCAGCCTCCCAGAGTGCTGGGATTACAGGTGTGAGCCACCATGCCTGGCCTAGTATTATAATCTTATGGGACCACCACCATACATGTGGTCCATTGTTGACCAAACATCACTGTATGGTACATAAGTGTGCATACATATACGCATACAAACACATATACATACACACACTTATATATACATACATGTGTATATGTGTGTGTATTTCTTTCTGGGCAAAGATTGATTACCCTTCATTTTTCTAATAATTTTTCTAATAAATGGAAAGCTGGTACCCTTGCATCTGAGGCCAGTTCACTTCTTTGTTTCAGTGTTTGGCCCCACCTGAGGCCCTTTGGCAGGGATATGGCCCTGATAGCGTGGCTCACAGGACAGAATTCCAAAGCAATGGGTTTTGGGAATTGCTCACTTAAATAAATATGAGGCCCTGGATTATTTTTTCTTTCAAAGAAATTTCCAGAATAAAAAACAGGACATCTTAGCTAAAGAAAAGTCCCAAAGCCTCTGTGCATACTTCCATCATTGCACTGAAGAACGGTTGGGTGGGACATCCCAATTCTGTAGCCCCTGGAGTCCTTCCTTCTTCCTTCCGGGTCCCAAAGTCATTCAAGGTCAGGTGGGCTTCCAAGAAGCTAATCATCCTTTGCAACCAAATCTAAACACTTGTCCTGAGGGAGAATGGATTTTCCAAAGCCCTGCCCATGGGTTTTCCAATGTCCCAGTTTTATGCTTGTTATTATGACTTAGAAAAGCTTGCTGGGTTTGTTTTGAAGACAAGGGAAAAAATAACATTACGCTATTTTAAACGGCTGCAAATATTTCAAATATGGCGCAAGGCAGTAAAAATGCTGTATTTCCCAAACCACAAACCCTACTCCTTGTTAAAATCCAATTGCCATCTGAGTGTGGGATGAAGAGGAGGGATGCCCAGGCCACGGAGCATCATACATTTCATCTTTCTTTGGGTGACTGCAAAATACTGTTTTCTCCACCACTTTCATTCCTGCATTTCACAGCCAGAGTTCATAAAACTGCTGAAAAATCATACTCCAAATGTGATTTAGGCTTTACCCTTGTGATGTTTGCGACCCTACAGCTTTTAGATCTCATCATGACTTGGTTTGGGAGGACAGGGTTTGGAGGGGACGGAAAAGGGAATGCCGATCATCTCCAATACGTCTTTTGATGTTGGAGATGGAAAAGAACGGGTGATTTTAAGAGTGGCTTCCACTGTTTTCTTCCTGTTTTTCTATAGTGCTCAGAGCACAAGGACTCATGCTGGTTTATTTGGGTGTATGCTGTGCCAAGCACGGTGTCTGACCCTGTGCATTCAACAGACATTCACTGAATGAATGATTTATTTAAAGAACGAGGCCTAAAAGGGAAACAAAATTGGCATAACTAGCTTTATTTTTACTGTATTTAAGAAAGTGGACTGTTTTATGTTAACTGTATAGTTTAAAATTTAAACACAATATTTGGGCCTACATAAATAGTTGGAAAAGGTAAAATGTCATAACACTGGGTGTTTGTTATTAAAGTTGGAACTTACCTTTGGGTTATGACAACTTGATTTAAAACAAGGGATGGATTGTTCCTTGCTCCGCTTGCTCTAAATTTCAGGGTTTTGCAACATCAAATCTTTCTTCGGGATATAAACAGATGGTGACAAAGGGTGGGGGCCTTGTGGAGTCGTTGCATCTGAGCACTGACCTTTCTGGATGGTTGAAGATAAGATGGAGGGAAGCTGACCCCAGACCCAGCATAGAGCAAATCTGATGGCAAACCCACCGAACCTGTGGTGTCCCACATTAAAACCAGCCACTTCTCTCAAAGTTCTATCAGTGGAAGACTGGAACGTAACCAGGCAGTAACAAGGAACAGAGAAGTGACTTTTTTTTCTCTTAACTTTTTAATTAAACATTCAAGGATATGTGTGTTGGAGTTGTATGGCCTGTACCTCAAGAGGATAGTTTTTTCTCTTCGCCTCAGCAGCCCACCCAAACACACATAAGACCTGCCTAATGTCAGCCTTTATGACTATCGTAGAGCAGCAAGCCTTCAGTATGAGGAAAGCTGTCCTCCCCTCCAGGAGGCTTGGAATTCTAAGGCCCCACCATGTTCGTGTAGTCACATTTTATCTTCTATTAAGCCCCTTCTTTATAAGCTCCATCTGTGATCACTGCCTATTAGCTGAAGTGTCTGAGATGTGCTGTATCCTTAAAATTAAGAGTTCTGTTGAAGGGTTGGTTAACAGATAGAAAACTACAACTAGCCAGGAGAAATGAGTTCTGGTGTCCTGCCACGCTATAGAGTGAATGTGGTTAACTATAATTTATTGTATATTCTCAAATAACTAGACGAGGGGATGGGGTGGTTGTTTGGTTTTTTGAGACAAGGTCTCACTCTGTCACCCAGGCTGCAGTGCAGTGGCATGATCATGGCTCACTGAAGCCTTGACATCCCAGGCGTAAGCAGTTCTCCCACCTCAACCTCCTGAGTAGCTGGGCCCACAGGTGCACACCACCACACCCAGCTAATTTTTTGTATCTTTAGTAGATACGAGGTTTCACCATGTTGCTGAGGCTGGTCTCAAACTCCTGGACTCAAGTGATGCTTCCGCCTCAGCCTCCCAAAGTGCTGGGATTACAGATGTGAGCCACCATGCCCAGCTGAGAGGGGATTCTGAATGTTCGCAACATAAAGAAATAATAAATGGTTGAGGTGGTGGATATGCTAATACCACAATTTGATCATTACACATGGTGTAAATGATGTATAATTATTACATATCAACTAAAAATAAAAGGAAAAAAGTACCGTTAAAGGAAAACAAAACAACAAGCAAACCACAAGCTGAAGAGAAAGAGACTTCTGGAAGAATGAGATCAAGTTCAGATCCCAGCCCACCACTTGCTGACTGTGTGGATTTAGGCAAATCACTTGTTGCATTGAGCCTCCCTCTATTGCCTCCTATATAAATACAGAAATAACAAGAGTGCCTTCCCCATGGGGTGGTTGTGTGGCCTGAATGAGATAATTCATTAAAGCACTTAGCAAACTCCGTGGCACGTAAGAAATGCTCAGTGAAGGTTAGGAACAAAAGTAAGTAAATGAGACATATTAAACTAAAACTCTAGGCCTACCCTAGGACCACAGCAGTGGAATTTTCTGCAAAGAAGCTTGGTGGAGGGAGGCACTCAACCTGTTTCCACCCAGGAGGGGGTTGATACTGTTCTGACAACAACCAAGCCTCAAGGAGAAAAACACCCAATGCCACCATCTGGGTTTCCATCCTCTGCCCACCTGGTTTCTAATTAGCACCTTATTAGGCTGCACACCTGGGGTGTGACTTTAAGCTCTACCAGCAATTCTTTAACCCTCTCCTGGGCTTTTCCTGCAGATGGGCAGAGCTGTTTAAGAATCTCCTCCTCACCATTTGGAGGGACAAAACTAAGGGAAGGGCCCTGTTTGTGAACTCTAGACCCTTAGTGAGGGTTTCTTCACCATTTCCTGGATGTCAACTTTTCACCAGTCTGCTGAAGCCTGAGGACCCCTTCTCACAATAAGGTTTTGAAATGCATAAAACAACATATGCAGAACTTTCAAAGAAAAAATTATATTGACACAGTATTTAAAATTTAAAATCATAATTATAATAACATATGAACTTCTTTGATAATACATCCTATAGCATGACCTAGCAGCCAGTCTAATAGCTACCATAATTTTGAAGAAGGGACAAGAAAAAAAATGCTATTTTAGACATGTACTAGTATAGTAAAGTGACCTGAAAATACCAGTCATTTCTACTAGTGACAGAGTAGCAAATGCTGCCAATGCAGGTATGGCTTTTTGCCTTCAGTCATAATGGAAGGAAATGTTTAATTGTAGTTAGAGATTGTAGAAAATTAAGAACATTTTTCCCATGCAAGTTTATCTAGGGTAGGAACCCAACCACCCATCCACCCACCCCCACACCGCCCCTAACCTTGATGCTTCCAGACTTCCTCTTTCCCCAGCACTGGAACCAGGGCCAACTTGCCCACTGTAGGTACAACAGACACAATGCCAGGGCCGTGATACTTTTAAAGTCCCATGAAAGTATTTTTAATTTAATTTCTTTAAAACTGGAAGAATGACCAGGTGCAGTGGCTCACACCTATAATCCTAGCACTTTAAGGGCCAAGATGGGCAGATTGCTTGAGCCCAGGAGTTTGAGACCAGCCTGGGAAACATAGTGAAACCCCCTCTCTACAAAAAAAAATTCAAAAATTAGCAGGGTGTGGTGGCATGCACTTATGGAACCAGCTACTGAAGCTGAGGTAGGAGGATCACCTGAGCCCAATGATCGAGGCTGCAGAGAGCCGTGATCACACCACTGCACTCCAGCCTGGGTGACAGACTGAGACCTTGTCTCAGAAAATAAAAAGGAAGAAAAACGAACGTAATAATAATGGATCTATAATAATAAATTCAACTTGGATTATATTCGCCTTTATACAAATGGAACCTTCAATATAATGTTTAATTTTTTTTTAATAAAGGAAGGGGATTATGAAGACATGAGGTCCTTGGGCCCTTGCAAGTCGCATGCAGCCCTACCTGGTGTTGATGGTATTTCCTCAGGACGCTCTGTCTTTGAAAGTCTAAGTGTAAAACAAGCAATGACGGGGAGATAAGGCATATCCTTGGTTTGGCAATCCCCTTGTCTACCTGAATAACAGCCTATTAGGAATCTGCTCTTTTGCTACAAGAGCTGTGTGGGTTGGAGTCTCCATCAATTGCCACCCTTTCCCCATTCCAAGCAGGACCAGCAATTCAGCCATGTTTGCCCAGGGCTTTCCCAGTTTGGGTACTGGAAGTCTCATGACCTAGAAAACCTCTCAGTCCTGGCCAAACCAGAGTAGTTTATCACCTTGCATCCAAGGTCAAAAAATCCAGGAACCTGCTATGGTATAAATGGGATTGTCTGCCCTGGGTTCCTCACTGAGCCTCATCTTAAGAGGGAAAAAAATGCAAACCCATAAAGTGACCAGGAGCACTGAGCTTGATCCACTGTGGCCAAATGCACACAGTGAACTCTCTCCATCTTAATTTGACTGCTCTAATACAGAAAATAATAAAAATTCAAAGGCCTATACTCCCAATGACAAGATGAGCCGAGCTGATAAATTTTTCCTTTACTAAAAAGTCATGTACATACTGGTAATTTTTTTGTTTTGTTTTTTTGCCTCATGTGATACAGAACAATTTAAATACAGAAAAGAGAAAAATCTCTTCTACCCCCATTTCAACTCCTAGGCCTTCTTTGCAAAAGTAGCCAGTGTTAACACTTTCTTATAGATCCCTTCCCCAAAAAGATTCTAAGTCACTAATATTGTTAGCCTAATTCCAGAGTCCTCATTTCTAATTACTTAGCATCCTAGCTTCACGGTGCACTGTTGGAGTGACTTTGGCATATTTCTGAATGGCTTGGTACTTCAGTTTCTGTGTCTAAATACAGGAATAATGACTAGACTTGGCCAATGAGTGATGGTCCATCTGAAATGCTTGGTACTTGGCACACACTCCAATGTTCTCAAATGCTGTTGATTGCAGTCAGTAACAGTAATATAGTAATTGCCATCACTGTCGTTGTTGCCTCTGTTTCTCTCTTACCCTCCCCTCACATTAGGTTACTAGTGGCCTAAGAAAGTAGAATGGGGTCAGGTGCCGTGGTTCATGCCTGTAATCCTAGTGCTTTGGGAAGCCAAGGTGGGAGGATTGCTTGAGCCCAGGAGTTCAAGCCCAGCCTGGGAAACATAGGGAGACCCCGTGTCTACAAAAAAAAATTTTAAGTTAGCCAGGCATGGTGGCGAGTCCCAGCTACTTGAGAGGCTGAGGCAGGAGACTGGGAGGTTGAAGTTATAGTGAGCCATGATCACGCCACTGCACTCCAGCCTGGGCAACAGAGTGAGACCCTGTCTCAAAAAATAAAAAAATTAAAAAAAAAGAAAGAAAGTGGAATGGTCTGGAACAGGACACCATTTAGGCTGTCTGGCAGGTGAATATGGGTGAGAAGGAATAGGGATTTATGCCTAATTTTTTTTCTAGGAAGGCACTGAGCCCACCATCTCTCAGTGTGTGTCCTTGGAGAGCCTGGGACCTAGAGGCATATGACTTCTTTTAGACCTGTGCTGTTCAATACAGTAGTCACAAGTCACATGTGAGCTATTTAAGTTTTACTTTAGTTTAATTTAAAATTCAGTCCTTCACACTAGCCACAATTTGAATACTTGGTAGCCACATGTGGCTAGTGGCTGCCATATTAGCACAGACATAAGATATTTCCATTATTGCAGAAAATTCAACTGGACAATCCTGCTCTAGAGCCCTTCCGCATCCTGGCGCTTAAAGATCGACCCTGCTCTGGGTGGCCAATTGAAGCCTTATCTCCTTCAACTGCGTTGCTTCAGCCCTCCATCTAAAGGCTGCTACCCCAAGCTCACGGATGGTCTTCACGGGTTTTGTAAATGGAGGAGTAAATAATATACTCTTAGCCATACTTCAGTCCTTCTTGGAGTTCTTGCTTCCAGGCTGTTGGAATCACTCCCACTGAGCACAGAACCCACCTACAATCTCCGGCCCCAAGAGGTTTCAAGCATGTCTCCATGCATCTGTGTGCCCACCTTAAAGTTTTGCATTTAGGCCCCTTTACACATCCCCTGGGGTTCTGCGTGGCTTCTCTCCCCTTCCCCCTCTTCCACCTGAGGTTGTGGACTGAAACTAGGAGAGCTCTAGATTCAGACCACAGTGCATAGGCCAGCAGTCTGGGAAAGGTTCTTAATCTTTCTCTCTCATATCTGGATATGGAAGTTCCATTGCTAAGCTTCTTTCTTTTCTTCCTACCTCCCCTCCTTTCTTGAATTCAGTCTTTATTAAGTACCTCTGCTAGACACTATAGTTTTGTTTTGTTTTGTTTTGTTTAAGACAGAATCTCACTCTGTCACCCAGGCTGGACAGTGCAGTGGCACAATCTCAGCTCACTGCCACCTCTGCCTCCCAGGTTCCAACAATTCTCTGCCTCAGCCCCCAGAGTAGCTGGGATTACAGGTGTGCACACCACTATGCCCAGTTAATTTTTGTATTTTTCATAGAGATGAGATTTCACCATGTTGGCCAGGCTGGTCTCGAACTCCTGACCTCAAATTATCTGCCCTCCTTGGCCTCCCAAATGCTGGGATTATAGGCATGAACCACCATGCCTGGCCTCAATATTATAGTTTAAAAAATAAAAAGACTTAGTCTTTATACTCAGAGAGCTTACAGTCTAGCAGCAAAGAGTAAACAAAAAATCATGATGATTATGATAATAATAAGAGTTTACATTTTTGAGCGCTTGCTATGTGCCAGACTGTGTTAAACACTTTAAAATATTTATTTACGTATGTGTTAAACTTTTTAGTCTTCACCATAACGCCATCAGGCAGGTACTATTATTATCCCCATTCTACGCCTAGGAAAACTGAGGCACAGAGAGGTTTAATACTGTGACTAGGGTCACACAACAAAAGTGGTAGAACCAGAATTTGAACACAACAAAAGTGGTAGAACCAGAATTTTTGCCTGTAATCTCAACACTTTGGGAGGCCAAGGCAGGCAGATCACCTGAGGCCAGGAGCTTGAGACCAGCCTGGCCAACACAGTGAAGCCCTGTCTCTACTAAAAATACAAAACTTAGCTGGGCATTGTGGTGCACACCTGTAGAACCAGCTACCAGGGAGGCTGAGGCTGGAGGATCACTTGAACCCAGGAGGCAGAGGTTGCAGTGAACTAAGAGCCTGCCACTACACTCCAGCCTGGGTGACAGAGTGAGACTTCATCTTAAAAAACAAACAAACAAAAAAACCCAGCCTGGCTCAAAACCTATGTTTAACCATAATAATCTACTGCCCTTTAATATAGACCAGTGGCTCCCATCTATTACCAGTTTTGCACCCCAAAGGAACATTTGGTCATGTCTGAAGATATTTTTGGTTGTTGTAATTGACGAGAAAGAGGTGCCGATGGCATTTGGTGGGTAGAGAGCAGAAACGCTGCTAAGTGGCCTGCAATGTGCAGTTCAGCCCCTCACAGCAGAGACTTATCCTGCCTAAAATGTCAATAGTGCTGAGGTTGAGCAGTCCCAACACAGACTAATCATCGAATATAAAAGATTTGATAAAAGGCTGTATGTGTACATCCTTCAACAAAGAATGCAGAAATTGATTTTGCCATTATTATTGTTATAATTTTCACTGGTTTCATTTTTAAAGAATGATGTCATTTTCAAGCATTTCCTTCATGTGTAACCTGATCCCCCAAATCCAAGCACCCCAACACTGTTCCTTCAATATGAGACTTTGAGGGGACAAGGAAGATGGATGGGCTGCTGGTCACCCCTCTTTACTCCCCACAACCAGCTCCCAGAGGCCACAGACCCCAAGCCCCAGGCTTCCACGCACATCTTCCTGCCCCTGTAATCACTGGGTCTCCCAGGTGCTCTTCTGTATACCACGGTAGGAAATAATGATCCTCCCTGGAAGCATGCCAATTAAATTCTCCCATGGTTGTTTGTTAGCAAGAGAGTGCGGGCAGGCAGGCTAGTTGGCAAACATTTCCTGTTCAGCTCATCCAGGCTCCTGCGTCATCCGAAAGTGGAGCTGTTTCTCAGGATACCCACAGCTGCACTCCCAGCCCAGCCAGCCAAACATTCCTGGCCCTACACAGAGGCTGACCATCTCATTTATAAAGAAAAGGGGAAGAGACCATTTTCTAAGAGAAAAGTTTTTCAAAAAAAAAAAATGTTTCCCGCTTTCGGAGAGGCCTTGTCTGAAGGTTCTCCTCCTGGCACTGAGAAATCTCCCATCCAGAGAGTTCTATGTGGCTGTTGGCTCCATGCCAGGGAATGGCAGCTAAAGCTACCGGATCCATCCATCAACTGACAGAATAATAATGAGGGACAAGACCCTTGAGACTACACCAGCCAACATTTCTCAAAGCATCATTTCATGGAATACCTACTCCAGGGTACCTTAAAAGATGTTAGGGATAAAAAAAAAGTTTGTGGCCAATTAAGTTTGGGAAAGCCTGAGTTAAAGAAAGTTGGACAGGTTACTTTACAACAGGACTTTGGAGAGCCTTGACTGTGTTGGTGGGTATTGTGAATGTCTAAGAGAAGAACAAGCATACAGTGTTTCCCCAAATTATTTCATATTGTATCTTAATTTGGATTCTCCCAAAAGCAGAGACAAAGGCTTGGCATCAGGCATAGTGTATTTGGGAATTGATTCCAGTGATCAGAAATGAGGGAGTGGGAAGGATGGAAGGAAAAAAAACAAAAGGCAATAAAAGTGCATCACGGACTGGTTTCCACTGTGATAAGTGGAAATCAGTATTGCTGGAAAATCTATGAAGAACCATATAAAATATCCCCCAAAATTGTGCTGCTGAAAGGTGGAGCAACCAGAGGCACACTGTGTTTTAAATTCCTCTTCTGTATAAAGCAACCCTATTGGTTATAGGTTGCCCCTAAGAAGTTAAGTACCCTGCACTTCCTGGGTTACACCTACATGCTGGTTGCTATGGTTTGAATGTCCCGTCCAAAACTCATGTTGGAATTTAATTGCTATTGTAAATTTTTAAGAGGTGATTAGGTCATGAGGGCTACACCCTCATTAACGGATTAATGCCGTTATCGAAGAAGTGAGTTAGTATCACGCAAGTGGGTTCCTTTCTATATCTCTTGCACTTGTTTGCCCTTCTGCCTTCTGTCATGAGATAATGCAGCACAGAGGCCCTCATCAGATGCTGGTACCATGCTCTTGAACTTCCCAGCCACCAGAACCATGAGGCAGAGAAATTTACATTCTTCACAAATTCTCTGGTATTCTGTTACAGCAGCAGGAAACAGACTAAGACACTGGTGGAGCTGCTCTCCATGTCTTTGGAGAAAGCTCTGAGGCAGCAAAGCAAAGAGACACTACGTGAAGCATTTGACATGGAACTCTGGCAACACGCAGGGAACTTTCCACATGGCTGCACTGAAATAATGTAGGCCAGAGGGATGTGGTATGGAACACAAGTCTGCTCACCATAAAAACCTTTATTTTCCCCAGAACATATCAGATGTGTAGCTCTTCTTAGAACACATAGAAGGAAAGGTTACTCTAACCATATTGACCTTCTTATTTTATAGAAGAGGGACAGAAGTTTAGAGTGAGTGCGACTTACTCAAGATACAACACCATACTCCAAGAGAGGCACACTGTGTTTTAAATTCCTCTTCTGTACAATGGTACTTATTACAATATTTACCTCCACAGTGCATCATGTGCTTAGAACAGTACCTGGCATGTGGTAAGGGCCCAATAAAATGTCCTCGTTATTTGCCTAAAAATGAGAGCAACTGCACACACATGAACTGCTACCACAATGCCAAGTTCACACCATGTTTGTAGAAAGACATAGCCCTTCAGTTCAAGAAGCTTACGTTCTTCAAATGAACAAGGGCATGATTCATTTATTCAACAAATATATTTGAACACCTGTCCTGTGCTGGATGATGAGGGGATAATAATGAATAAAGTAGAAGTGATCTCTTCTTTCATGGAGCATACAGCCTGGTTGAGAAGACAGAAATAAGACAGATAACCTGGTAAATAATTACTTTAAATGGGATGATGGTTTTGAAAGAAAATTATATATGCTATAACATATATGCTATATATGTGGCCTCTTAGCAGCAATAATCTCTCTTTTGCTCTACCTACACACATAAATATCAGCCCTGCTGCGTCCACTGGGTCTGCTAGGGTGGAATATAGAGAACCAATAAATGAAGAGACTCAGGTGATGTCTCCACAATGCCCACAGTCCCAGGCCAATTTAGAAAGAAAAAGAATTACGTTTCTTATCTGCCACTATTGCCAACCCCCATCTACCAACATGTATCTAAGAGAGGGTCACTTGTCTTTTTCCTATTTTTTGAACAATGTCCTTGGGCAAAATAACAGACCCTGAAGGAAAAACAAATGTTGGCTCTGGCATAAAAATGTTTAACTTATTATGTTAACTACTATTTGTTAAACATCAGCCCAAGTGCCATTTTATAGGGTACTTTATATGTTATTTATTTAATATTCAACAAGTATTTATCAACTACCTACTATGTGCAAGGCTCTGTTCTAGGCATTGGGCATAACTCTGAACAACACAGGCAAAAATCTCAACCCTCTTGGGACTTAAAGTCTAGTCAGGAGAGAGAGATACTACACACAACAAGTAAGTAAATTCGACGGTATGTTAGCATATCAGGCAGCCTGTGCTATATAATGAACCACCCCAAATCTCAGTGGCTTAAAACCGTAATCATTTATTTAGCTCCTGATTCTGTAAATCAATGATTTAGGCTGGACAGTTCTGGTCTCAGCTGGGTTTGCTCCCAGGTCTGGAAGGCAGCTGGTGAGATTGCAACTGAGGGCGCATACATCTGGGGTCACCTGGAGAAAACTAGGCCATTCTGGTCCATGTCTCTCTCCTATCCCTTCAGCCAGCTAACCCTATCATGTTCCCATGGCCAGACAGAGGCAAAGGCAAACAGCCCAAATCTGCAAGAGGGCAAACGAACACCTACACATGCTTTTCAAGTATCTGCTTACATTATAGTTGCTAACATCCCATTGGCCAAAGAAAGTCACATGACGAAGCCAAGATCCAGAAAATCAGTAGATTATAAAATTCCAGGGCAAAACATGCAGTCACAGGGGGGCCATTAAATAAATCACTTTGCCACAGATAGAAAATAAATGCTACAGACATAAAGCAAGCTTATGGAGATGGAGAGAGTTGAGGCTTAGAAATTTTAAATAAGAGGGTTGGGGATCCCTCTCTGGGAAGATAACCTCTGAGAAAGATTTGGTTTTCTTCATCTATTACTATATACCAGTATCAGTTCTAATTATCCCAACAAAACCACACATTTTACAGATAAGAAAATTGAAGCTCAGAGTTGCTAAGTTACCCCCAAAATCTCATAAATAAGTGATTTTAATATTAAATAGGACTCTTTCTATTACAAGCCAATGACAACCCAACACAAGCCAGCCAACATAGGCCAAAAAAGCAGGTATGAGAGAGCAGAATGATCGGCTTACAGAGTTGAAAAGGCCATCAGTAGATTGGTTTTCAGGCACATTGGGAGTCAGGCCTCTGACTCTGTCATTAGAATCTCATTTCTCTCTACGTTCTGAGCCCAGTTTCTGTGCTTGGGAAGTGTCTCCTGATGTGTCAGGATGGTCAGCAGCAGCTGTTCTGATGTCAAATCCAGGAGGAAACTATGAGCTCTTTTCTGGTAATTCCCACCTCAATTTAGAGATTCACTCCATTTGGACCAATTTTGATCCTAAAGACCTTTGACATTTTCAGTGACCAAAACAATGTAATGCAAAACCTGCCTTATGCAGTCACATGCCCTCCATCAAGGGTGGCTGTCTTTAGGTAGCTGGGCAACATAAGTGGTTGATGATTCTAAAATAAATGAATGAATACATAAATAGACCTTAATGAGGACTTAGTAACTTCATGTGCATGAGTACTATAGTCTACACAAGGCTATCTTCTTACCAAATAATGTCCAAACCCACTCACTTCTTTATAATGAAGGAGAATAACTTTTATAGTGTCTTCCGCCACCTTCAACACACACCCACCATCTTTGTGGCTATCATGCAGCTTTTAAAGAATTGTTGATTTAACTCTGTAATCCACAGAGGTGGCTAATGGAGCACCTATGGCACAGAGGAGGCAATCACTTTACCTGAAGTCACAGAGCAGGCCAGTTCTGGAGCAGAAAATGGAAAAGTCTGATGTCCAAAGGTTACCAAGCAATCACAGAAACTCAATGTGTTCATCTATGAAGGAAAATACAAATAAAATGTCAAAAGTGTCTTTCAGAAGAATCGAGGGTGATTTTCTCCTAAAGAAGTACCCAGTATGGGCTGGGCGTGGTGGCTCACACCTGTAGTCCCAGCACTTTTAGAGGCCGAGGCGGGCAGATCACAAGGTCAGGAGTTGAAGACCAACCTCACTAACCTAGTGAAACCCCATCTCCACTAAAAATGCAAAAAATTAGCTGGGCATTGTGGTGCGTGCCTGTAGTCCTGGATGCTTGGGATGCTGAGGCAGGAGAATCCCCTGAACTTGTGGCAGAGGTTGTGGTAAGCCAAGATCATCCCACTGCACTCCATCCTGGGCAACAGAGCAAGACTCTGTCTCAAAAAAAAAAAAAAGCCAGTATGAAAATTTCATGCAACCATCCTAATGAAAACCTTCTTATAATGATAATGTACATCTTCAATTGCTCTTCTGAATCTCATTGTTGGCAGTTTTGCAACATATCTTTTGAAAAACTGGTTTACATTGGATTTCAAAATATATGATAACTTGTGAGATCGTGATGTGACCCAAAGGGAAATGTGTTCTTCAGATTAATTCAGTTCAGCAAACATGCAGTGAACTCCTACATTGTTCCTGAAGCTGAGCTAATCTAATATTATAATGGAAAGATACCTAAAGCTCAGGCCATCTAAAAGAGCCAGGCATGTTCAATATCTAACCATCTTCCCAGCTGACATTCACAAACTCTATGTGCCAGTCACTGTTTCAAGCACCTCACAGGAATTATCTTTTGTTATCTCCAGAACAACCCTACAGGTAGGTAGTCTTATTATCCCCATGTTTCAGATGAAAAAACACACACAGAGAGGTTAAGTAATTTGTTCAGTTTCACTCTGATAGGGAGGCAGAGAGCTGAGAATAGGAACCAGGCAGTTTGACCCCAGAGCTTGTCCTCCATCTCCTGTCTATACAACCCTGCTTCCTTCTAATTCTGGCAAGCCTTAAAGATGTTATATGAGTCATAGTCACCAAGTGCTCATATTCTAACCAACCTTTCTTCTGGGCCAACACACTACATTAGGATAGCTATGTCCATTAGCCCACTTAGTCTGCTAGCAATTATGTGAAGTTGGTATTATTATTCCCATTTTTTCAGGTGAAAAAATTAAGATTCACACTAATTTAATCATTCAAGACTGAATGATTAAATATTGATGAAGTGATCAGAGCAAGGTAAATTCGAGCAGGACCTTTCCCAACCCTCCCCGAAAAATGATTAGAGCTACCATTTATTGCGCACTTATTATTTGCCAGACTTTGTGCTAAATAAGTTATGTAAGTTATCCTCTCTACTCTTCTTGAGAAAACTGAATCATAGAGCATTTCATTGACTTGTCCAAAGTTCATACAGCTAAGAGGTGACAGGCCAAAATTTCAGTCCTACTTCCAGCTGATCCTAAAACTTCCGCTCTTAGCCACTGTGAGTGCACAACATTTTTATATAAGAAGAGATGAGAACATGCCCCTCCAGTGGAGAATAGATAAACACATTCTGCTATATCCATATAATGGAATACCACGTGGCAATCAAAAGGAACTAATTAATCATACATACAACATAGACGAGTCTCAAATGCATTACGCTAAGTGAAAGAAGCCAGATTCAAATGCCTTCCTACTGTAAGGACAGAAATCAAATCAATGGTTACCAGGGGTAGGGGTGGGGAATTATGGGAATGATGGACCTGCTCCGTACCTTGATTATGGTGGTTGCGTGACTGTATGCATTTGTCAAAACTTGCAGACCTGCACACTCAGGAGGATGAATTTTACTGTTTGTAATTGACAGCTTAATTTTTAAAATAGAAAAAAAGAAAGAAGAGATGAGAGTGGAAGATCTTTCAGGAAGCTCAGCTGACACTGAATCTTTAGGAAGCACTAGCTTTCTTCCTAGAAAGTGTGTTGGATGGAAACGTGTTGACTTCCTCTGCAAATATTTACTGAGCACCTGTTATGTACCAGATACTGTATTAGGCATAGAGAATACTAGAGTGAACAGGACAAAGGGACTTCTCAATCTCCTGCAGCTTATGTTCTGGTCAAAGTTTAAAACATAATAACACGGTAATTTCATCCAATGGTAATAAAATAAGAAAATAAAACAGGATCATGAGAGACAGTGAATATACTGTAAGTCAGAGAATATGACTTGAGTGATTAGTTGTGTGCAGGACACTATAGTAACCACACTAAAAGTATCAATGAACAGTAATGGATTCAAGGGTTTTTTTAATCAAAATTAATACATCCAGTGAACTCTCACTGATCCGTGCATACGTTTTCTGCACGAATGTTTTGACCTCAAGGAGGTTTCTTCATGTCACCCAACATACAGGTCACCTTTCCCCAGCCATTCAGTGAGTGCTCATTAATTTTAACAATAAACTGCAGGAAATGTATTTAGTAAGAGCAATATGCTGGGGCAAGCGATCCCATTATTCATTCTCGAGACTTGGAGCAATGCTTTTTGGATTATTCACACGGCTGCTCCTGTCAATTCTAAGTGGATTTATCATCTATTCTTTTACACAATAGTAAAACATTACAATTCCTTTCCAACCTGCACTGTTTGCTTAGCTTTGTATTTTATGAACAAAGCATTCTTTCCATCCCCTGTACTCCTTCCTGTGCTTTGTGCCCAGGAAAACCACACGACTTTAAATGCTTTGGGTTTGGGTGGCTTCTTCCTGCATCTTAGCCCCTTATGTCCTGAGAACACAATGCCAGAAGTCACCTCCCACATTTACAAGGTATGTTCCTTGTTTGACTAGAACATATCCTTTCTCCCTTTGTCCTTTGCTCACCTAGAGAATGCTTCAAGTTCAAAATGTCAGCATAGAGTCAGCAATTGTCAAACGTGAGAGTGGGAATGACTTTGGTATCTTTGCAAATATACCACGTTGTCCCTAACACCTTCATTCCAACCCCACTTGCTCCCCAGCCCCCGAAATGTAGTCTGATGTGGGTCGGTTCCGTAGCTATCTTTGGCTTCCAGGTTAAAGAACCTGGTTGGTTATTGTCTCTGTAATGGCTCCAGGAGTAAGATTACTGTTATGATACCCAAACTCTTGTGAAGGTTGCAAAATCTGACACAAGTTGTTCCTGAATTTCCAGTGCTCAGAAAAGAAAACACTTTGTCTTTTGTCCCGGTAAGCTGTTTACCCAGGGCTTTGAGTATATGAGAGGGCTCTCCACCTCTCATATACAGAAATGATGACTCCCAGCCAGTTGGCATTGTCTATTTTAATTTGTCTGCAAGCACATCTTTTGCTTCTTTAACTCTCTGTGAAGGTCAAGACTCTTCACAGGGAACTAAAAAAGAAGTTGAGAATTTGGGGAAGTCTCTGGCAGAAGAGACAGTAAAGTTGCTCCCTGCCAAAGGCCGACATGCCCCAACAGGTTTAGACAACATGAAAACCATGTCTCAAATGAGGATTGGCTATCCTGCCCTGCTTCTCTCACAGCCTTCACTCTCCCATCGGTGTTACTAGAAGGAGTAAAACTTGCATTTTTCCACTTGAAATGTCTGTGTGTTTGCTACTAGACCTGTGGTCTTGGTTAAATTCTGTGACATCAAGTGGTGTCCAAAGCAGTGAGAGGCACATTGATTCTGAAGAAGTTATCAGGGACATGCGAAAAGGTTAAGCTACAAAGTGTTCATGATGGTTGCATTTATAATAGAAAGGAGCAGGAGGAGGAAGAGAGGAAGGAAGGAAGAAAGGAAGGAAGAGAGGAAGGAAGGGAGGGAGGGAGGGAAAGGGCAAAGGAACAGAAAGAGAAGGAAAAAAGAGAGGGGACCATCTGAATGTCTGATAATAGAGTACTGCCTGAATAAATTTGGTGTAGCCATTGGATGTTAATAATATGCAGTTGTGAAAACTGATGCTATAGAAAGCTATATGATGGAGGCCAGGTGCAGTGGCTCATTCCTGTAATCCCAGCACTTTGGGAGGCTGAGTCAAGAGGATCGCTTGAGTCCAGGAATTCCAGATTAGCCTGGGCAACACAGGGAGACCCAGTCTCTACAAAAAAATTAAAAAATTAGCCAGGCATGGTGGCACATGCCTGTAGTCCTAGCTACTTGGGAGGCTGAAGTGGGAGCATGACTTGAGCCCAGGAGATCAAGGCTGCAGTGAGCTGTGATCACACCACTGCACTCCATTCTGGGCAATGGGGCAAGACCTTGTCTCAAAAAAAGAAAGAGGGGAAGGAAAGAGGGAAGGAAAGGGAAGGGGGAGGGGGAGGAATGGAAATGAAAGGAAAGGAAGAAAGAAAGAGAAAGAAAGAAAGCTATATAATGGCATGAAAATATTTTTTTTTCTCCTATATATACCAGCACACTAGAAGGAAACTAGAAATGTTTGGTAAATGAATAAATGAATGTTCAGGAATTACTCTTAACTTACAAAAACTTTGCGTTTATATGTATAAGATAATCTCATTTTTGTTTTAAATATATATGTAGATACAGAACTGGAAGGATATGCCCTAGAATATTAACAGCTTTTCTATTTAGAAAATAAGATTATGGATTATTTATATTTTCTTTTGGGCCACTTGCAGTTCTAGTTTTCTTCATCAAACATAGATTATTTGGGGGTAAAGAAATAAATAAGTTAAAATTTTAGGAAAAGCTGAAGAAGCCAGGACAACTGAGGGTGAAGAAGAAAGAATTTTAACTCCTTTACCAAGGACTTATTTTGCCCACTTATTTTCCCCTTTTCCGAGAACATATATAAGTTTCAAGTTACCTACCCTCTGCCACTGAGGTCAGTTTTTTGAAACTACAGAAAGTGGAGCAGAGCTAGCTACAAGACTGACCTGAGATTCACTGTCTATCCTCCTTTCATTCCTTCAATAAACTTTTCTCGAGAGCCTCATCCAAGGCACTGGGGAAATACAGAGGCAACCCCAGCCCTACGGAGCCCACGGCACAGCACAGAGCTCCTCATACTCAGCACTGCTCATATCGCGGGCTGGATAATCCTTTGTTCCAGGGCACTGCACTGTGGGATGTTCAGTAGCATCCCTGACCTCCACTCACTAGAGGCCAAGGGTACCTGCTTCCATGGTGACAACCGCCTCCAGACAATGACAAACATGGGAAAAATTGCCCGCAGAGGAGAACCGCTGGTCTAGCACATAAAGATAAAATGTGAGAACTGCTACAAAGAAGGACTTTAGGAAAATGTGTCGAAGTGGACTTGGTCTGATCTATAGGGTCAGGAGATCTGAAGTGTGAGCAGGAGGGATGTACACAAGGCAGGGACAAAGAAGAGAGCATCCCATGGAATGGAGACCAGGGCTGGAGAATTGGGGATCTTTTTTTCTGTTTTCAAGACAGGATCTTGCTCTGCCTCCCAGGCTAGAGTCCAGTGGCAGAGTCACAGCTCACTTCAGCCTCGACCTTCTGGGCTCAAAGGATCCTCCCACCTCAGCCTGCTATGTAGCTGTGATGACAGGCATGTGCCACCATGCCCGGCTCATTTTTTAATTTTTTGTGGATACGGGATCTCTCTGTGTTGCCCAGGATGAGCTTGAACTCCTGGGTTCAAGCAGTCCTCTTGCCTCAGCCTCCTGGAGTTCTGGGATCATTTGGGCTCCATTTTGAGAGAGCTGGCAGTTTGGGAATCCCAATCTTGGTGCCCTGGGTCTCCTGAGGACAACAGCCTGGAGAGTTACAACCGCTTCACTGTGCATGGGGCTTAAAATAGCGGTTCAAAGGATGGGGTTTAGGATCAAAGAGCCCTGTAGTTTTCATCCTGGCTCCTCTACTTACTAGTTGCATAATTTGGGGCACATTATTAAACCTCTCTGAATTGCAGTTTCCCTGTCTGTAAAATGGGCTTAACACTTGCAATCTCACAGGGTTTCTTTGAAGATTAATTTCTTTAAAGCCCCTTGCGGAGCACCAGACACGTGCCATATGTTCCACAAATTAGGGCTGCTGCTAACTCTTATTTTTTGAGCACTCACAAAGTCACCATGCATCGTGGCTTTTACACGCAACTTAGAGCTTGATACATAGTATTTCATTTAATCCTCATAATGTTCTTTTAATCTTATTCATTATTTTAATCTTTTTTTACACATGAGGAAATACATACAGTGAGGTTAGGTAACCTGTTTAAAAGTTACACAGCTTTGAAGTGGCAGAGCCAGGATTTTCATCAGAGAAGTTTAAAGAAAGAGCTCATTTTCTTGATCTGATGCTGCACTGCCTCTCTCACTATTCATCTAACCATTGTCATACATTTAATCATTCTTTTGCTATAGAACAAATTGCCACAAATTTAGCAGGTTGGAACAACACAAATTTATTATCTTCCCAGTAGGTGAGACACCTGTGCATAGGACTCAGCTAGGCTTTCTATTCAGAGTTTCACTGAGTTGGAATCAATATGTCGACCAGGGTTGCAGTTCTCAATTGGGGTTTTGGGTGGTCTTCTAAGTACGCAGGTCATTTTTCTGCCAGCTGTCAGCCAGGCACCCCTGTCAGCTCCACCTGGATGATCACCTTATCCTAAAGTCAACTAATCTGGGGCCTTAATGACATCTGCAAACGTCTTTCACAGCAGTACCTGGAATCGTGTTTGACTGTACATGATTCACACACATGGAAAGTGTGTGTGCATCAGGTCCTGGGAATCTTCAGAACCACCTCGGAATTCCGCCTGCCATTTTTAATTTCTGTGTTTTTAAGCAGAAAAAACTGACGCTATCAAAGAGACTTGCCTGCCCACGCTGTTTTCAGGCCTAACACTGCCCTTTGGAATGACATCTCTCTTAAGACCTCTCCTTCCCCACCTTGCTTAGCGTCCCACGCACGCATATAAGAGTTGACCAACACTTTCCTGGTGGTGAGGTTTGGGGGCTGCACCTCAACTGTTACCTTCATCAGCTGCATAAATTTCCCTGTAGTTCTTCCCTCCTCCATTCTCTGTTCGGAAAGTCAGGTAATTCCCACTATGAAGAGGGAAAGTCTGTGATCCTGGGGCAGGGAAAGGGGTACCTGCGCCAACTATAACTAGGACTGATTCCAATTCAGCTGGTCAGTGCTATTTGGTAGTATCCAAGCCTTATTTCTGCCTTCTCAGCCATGGCTTGCCCTCCCCCAACTATCCTCCCTGCTACTATGTTCTCTGGTTTCCCCTGAAAATTCCTGTGTTCTTACAAGCATGCCAAGAAAATTGTGCTCAAACCATCTGGACAAGTAATCCCAGCGTGAAAATACCTTGGTGTTTGAGCTTCCCAAACTAAAAGGGTTCTGATTTGAGTCACCCACAGAGACCCGCCCTAAAACAGCCTCATTTTTTTTTTAAAGGAAGGGAAATGAGACCTTCATAGAAAGGCAGCCTCTAGACTAGGAAATTTCACCCTGCCATAGATTTCTTCACATCTGATCTCCGTGAAAAATTCTACTAATTTTTCAAAAGTAACAAATGAAAAATGTGAAAGACAAGATGTAGACAATTAGCTGTACCAAGTATGTAGACTAGTTTAAAGGTTTATGGTAAAAGTCCTTCAGAAAAAAATCTGTCAAATGAAGTAAGCTTTTTGTTCTAACCAGACTATCTGGCATCTGTTTATTTGGTTCTTGATAATTTCAAGGAGAATATTGGTACTGGTCCATTTAGGAGTTCTATGGAAGAGTGTGAAGCGACTATATGCTAGTGAATAAATTAGACGTTATTATAGAAAATGGAAGCCAATATAATTGTTAAATGAGTATATATGCAATTATATGTAGTGAGATTAAAGATCAAAGAAATACTAGCTGTGTTCAGAAAGGTCAAAACACCTAGGATCTTAACCAAGTCCAAAGTCTGCAACTGAGCTCATCAAAGCCGACTCTCTCCCCAGTTGCCACTGAAGAAAGACAAAAAGGCCTGTGGATGCCCAGTAGAGATGAGCTGGGGTATGAATAGGCCAACTCCCATCAGTCACTGTGAAATGGTCCCGTTGTCTGGAGTAATATCTGAGGTTTCTTGTCTCACAGTCACAGAGAACAAGGACGTGGACACACAAAGAGTGAGGTTGAGAGCAGGGGTTTTTATAGATGAGCTGGTGAGGAGGTGGTGCCTGATTTACATATGATATGAAAGACTGGTTGGACTAGGTGTGCCATTTGCATAGGTCCAGAATCTCTGGTAGCTTTCACCCTAATATTTTATTATGCAGGAGGGTTCTCTGCCTGAGTTGCACCATGTTGCCCATTTTTTTTATTACTGTACATGTGATAACAAAAAAAGGGAAGATGGAGCCTCCATGTTGGACATACCTGGCCCCCACGTAGCCCTTTTCTATTGGTGCAGCTACTAGCATTTCCTCGTGCAAGCTTCCAGCTTTCTTATCTATGTTTGCCGCTCAGTTTTTCAGGCTGCTCTTTATTACAAAAGGAATGATTTGGGGGGCTGCTTTTTGTTAGAAAAGAAATTTTGTCAAGACTCTTTTGCCCTCACTATCTGCCTAATAATTTCTTTCTATCACCTATATCAATTGTTTAAGGGCTGTTCTTAGGGGAAATGAACTCTCTAGGACACCATCTGCCTGCTTCATGGGGCAGACAAGACCCTGGCAGCCAAAGAAATGCTGGCTCTGGCCCTTGAAAAGAAGATATGAGTGCCTGATTATGTCAGGAGATTTAGTGAGGTGCTTCATTTCTCCTAAGAAGATATGTAACAAGCTCTGCTCCAATGTTCTCGTAGAAACTATGGGGGCAAAAATCCCACTATAGAGAGAAAAATGTTTCTTGACATACAAAGGATGTTCAGAAAGTACATTATGATATTAAACAACAGGATAAAGATCAATATCCTGAATGTCTGGTCCCTGGTATCTCCTCATCTCCTCCATCCGTCCTCTGTGCTCTCCGTGATCTGCCACCCTGGCTTTCTTTCAGGGACTTAAACCACCCTGCTCCCTCCTACGGCAGAAGCTTTGTACATGCTGTTCTCCCCACCCTAGTTTGGGGATCCCTTCATGACTAGCTCAGTTTTTCCTTGTATAAAAATTCCTCCTGACCCCGCCCGCACCCCAGACTATGTTAGATCAGAACTTATACCCATTGCAAACGTGTACCCAGCCTTTCATTAGATCAGTGAGTAAAATGAGCTCAAGGACACCACTGCCCCCTATTCCCTACCCTATCCCCAGAGGCTGGCACCATGCCTGGCACACAAGAGATTAGGGAATATCAGATGAATGAATGGATGCTAGGAGAGTAAATTCCAAAGGTCAGCCATGTAAAGGAGCCCATTGTAGATATTTGTGATGACTCTAGCACATATCATTGCTCTTTTTTTAAAATTTGAATCACTAATCCTTTCACATATACAAAATCAAAAAGTATACAATAATTTACCTTTATTGTATCTATATTTAAATCATCATAATGATTTAAAATATGCTCTCTCCTTCCCACCTCTCCTCCAGGCACCCATTTTCCCTCCTTTAAAGTAATCGTTTCTAGTGCGAGTGCCTCTATGATAATCCATTTCTAGGGTCTCCCTCTAGAAATGATATACGCACATAAACTCAGATACCCATATGCGTTCCTTCTTTTTTTCTGTGATTGGCAACATACTGTGGATACTGCAGCTTTTTTTTTTTTTGAGACTAAGTCTCACTGTGTGGCCCAGGCTGGAGTGCAGTGGTGCAGTCTCGGCTCACTGCAACCTCCACCTCCCAGGTTCAAGTGATTCTCCTATCTCAGCCTCCCAAATAGCTGGGATTACAGGCATATGCCACCATGCCCAGCTAATTTTTGTATTTTTAGTAGGGACAGGATTTCACCATGCTGGCCAGGCTGGTCTTGAACTCCTGACCTCAAGTGATCTACCTGCCTCAGCCTCCCAAAGTGCTGGGATTGCAGGCATGAGCCACTGCGCCCGGCCTGCAACTTTTTTCATTTAACAATAAAACTGGAAATAAGTCCATATGAGGATATAAAAAGCTTCTTCATTCTTTTTTTTCTCCCAACACTTTATTAAAATATTCAAAATAGGCTAGGCATGGTGGCTCATGCCTGTGATCCCAGCACTTTGGGAGGCTGAGACGGGCAGATCACTTAAGGTCAGGAGTTTGAGACCAGCCTGGCCAACATGACGAAACTCCATCTCTCCTAAAAATACAAAAATCAGCCTGCATGGTGGTGTGTGCCTGTAATCCCAGCTACTTGGGAGGCTGAGGCAGAAGGATCACTTGAACCTGAGAGGCAGAGGTTGCAGTGAGCCAAAACTGCAACTGCACTCCAGCCTGGGCAACAGAGCGAGGCTTTGCCTCAAAAAAAAAAAACCAAAAAACAAACACACACACACACACACACACACACACACACACACACACACAAATTCAAAACAGAGTGAAGCTTAAGTAATTTTGCCAGGAATGCCTGTGAATACCTACCAGTTAACTTTTACCGTTAACATTTTACTGTGCTTGCTTTATCAAATATTCACCCATCAGTCATCTTTTTATCCATCCAGCAATCCATATTATTTGTGATGCATTTCAAAGTAAATAGAAAATGTCAATACACTTTTACCCAAATACTCCAGAAAGCATATTCTTAGTCAGAATTTTCATTATTGGTTTATAATGTTTTTACTTTAAAAAATATGTAGGTGTGTGATAAAATGCACACATTTTAAGTAAACATTCTCTAAGCTTTGACAAACGTACAAACCTTAGGTGCAAAATTCACTGCATTTGGACAATAAATACTTTTGTGTAACCCAAACCCCTATCAAGATACAGGGGATTAACATCACCCCCAGAAACTTCCTTCATGCCCTTTACCCACCAATCCCACCCTTCTACCCTCAGAGGCAACTCTTGTTCTTTTTCTCCCATAAAATCGCTTTGCCCATTCTAGAATGTCCTATAAACGAAATCATACAGTATGTTCTCTCTTGCTTTTGAGGTCCATCCACCCCATTGCATGCATTCATAGTTTTTCCCTTTTATTGCTGAGTTGTAGAATTTCGTAGTATCCACAGTTTGTTTACCTTCCTCAGTCTTTCTAAAAGCTACATATTATGTCGTTGATTATGAACCTTTGGACTGTTTCTACCTTCTGTGATGACAGAGGGAGTCACCTCCTACATGGATTACAAATATATAGGCTGAATTACTAGAAGTGGAATCACTGAATTATCCCTTATTTTTTGATTCTCAAATTTGAGAGCAAAATTGGTGCATGAGGCCAGGCGTAGTGGCTCACACCTGTAATCCTAGCACTTTGGGAGGCTGGGGCAGGAGGATCACTTGAGCTCAGGTGTTTGAGACTAGCCTGCCCAACCTAGTAAGACCTCATCTCTATTTTTCTAATAAATGAATAAAATTTTAAAAATAAAAATAAAAAAAAAACTGGTGCATGACAAATTCAGAACTAAGGCCCATCGGCTGTGTTTAAATGGCAGATGACTTGCAAGGCATCTTATGAAAATGAGAATGGTGAATTACGAGTTCAGTCATTTCCCAGTTTGCAAGGAAGGATATTGAAGTCAAATGTTTGCCTCTCAACCCGAACGTCCATGTTCTATTGCACAGCTGAAAGCTGAGAGACTGGTCACAGAGAACAAATTTCTATGAATATTGATAGGTTTTAAACTCCTCTAGAGTGGATGTCATTTTGTCCACATTCCTCTAGTTTCCCACTAAACCTTTTGTTTCTGGCAGACTTTATCCCTGAAACTTTACTGCAGACTGGCTGCTGGTCTTGCTTTCAGCCATAATCCTTTGTTCAAGAACTCACATCCCAGGAAGGCTCTGTGTTTCATTAGTTAAGCTTTCCCTCCACCCTTTTGTCACACCCATTATCCCAGGCCAGGGAAGGTGGTGATATGTTTTCCTTACTTTTCTCCCTTTCTCCTTTATTTCCTACTGATAAATGGCAAAAGCAGCTGTAGAGTTTGCTTTGAAGGTTCTGATGGATGAGCATGATGAATCGGTGATGAATTAGAGCAGATGAATCACAGAACAGAACGCAGAAAGGGAACCAGGGAGAGAAGGAAGCTGGCTCCCAGCTTTACGTTTTTCAAACTTGCATTAAAAGCCAGCATTTCTTTTAATCTGGTTCCGGTTTCTGCGGTGACTCTGCATATGTTTAAAAGAAGAAGAGGCCAGGCGCAGGGTCTCACGCCTGTAATTCCAGCACTTTGGGAGACCGAGGCGGGCAGATCACTTGATGTCAGGAGTTCGAGACTAGCCTGGTCAACATGGTGAAATTTTGTCTCTACTAAAAATACAAAAAAAAGTTAGCTGGGCGAGGTGGCACGTGCCTGTAGTCCCAGCTACTCAGTAGGCTGAGGCAGGAGAATCACTTGAACCCAGGAGGCGGAGGTTGCAGTGAGCTGAGATTGTGCCACTACACTCCAGCCTGGGCAACACAGCAAGACTCCGTCTCAAAAGAAAAAAAAAGGAGAGTGAGAGAAGTCTTGTGGATATAAACAAGGAATTCCATTCTTCAGTCTGACTCTGAGGATGCACTGTCATTCAGGGCACTGAAATAGCTAGGAAACCACTTCAAGGCCCCTCAGAAATAACTGGGCAGCTCCAGGAAGAACAGTTGGCAAACCAAGTGACAGAATTCAAAACTGTAAATCTTTAACATGAGGACTGACTAGCAAAATACAGCTGTTGCTGCTAGTAGCCATATCCTTGTTTGGAAGGAAAATGTATGCTTGAGCTGATGATCATTAACTGCTTGGTTACTGTGAAATGGTAAGTATTAGCAGGTTGGAATCTGGTCTTGTTTTGAACCCAAGAAAAATAAGAAAAGTTATTGCATTGCTGTAATGTTTTCTGGTCTTAAAGGGACAAAGAAAATAAACTGCAGTCTGGAACTGCTGTTAAGATTGAGACTGAGAAATTCCAAGTCCTCCTTTGAAATTCAAGAGATACTTAATAGAGAAGAAAGGTCTTGGTAGGATGGATGATTCCTTTGTTTTTGAACAAGAGGGGCCCTCTTCCTCCCTAGATGGAAAGCTATTCAAAGGAAATCATTAAAGGACATCCCTTTTTGCACAGCTTAGACTCCGGCAATAGATGTAAAACCAAGTGTAGAATTGATGCAATTACCCAAATAACGAGGGCCAGGAAAGAAAGGAAGGGAAAATGTAGGCTTGGCTATTTGGCTAATTGCTCGGACCCAACAATTTACCCCAACTCTCTAAGACATAATCAACATGAAGTAGTTACTCATGACTTTCAAATTTCATATTTTAAGAAAGATAGAAGAAATATTAAACGAAACAACAGGGAAGGAAATCTAGGTTTGATTTATCAAAAACCTTTTGGCCATAAGAGTTAGGGTTCTAAGATGATCAATATTGGTTCCAAGACTAAAGATTTAAAAGAGGCTCTCTCAGCATTGCTGAATACTGATAAGAGATAATCCTCACCAACAGTGTGATTGAACACTGGCTATAAGACAACCACTTTGCAAATTCATTTCCCAGGATTATCTGATTTAATTTCTACCTCATCCCTGTGGAGATTGTAGCACTTCTTTCCCTTAGAGACATTTAAGAATAAAGTGAGTTATTTTTTAAAACAGTTCTTTCTGCCCTGCTCAAAGTGCATCTAAAACCAATAAGTAGTGGTCAGAAAAGAAATTTCTTATCCTCTGCCCCTCTTTGCCACACCTTTTGCATTGGCTTTCCCGAGAACATGGGTCTACTGGGCACACCTAGGAATTCGATGTCCATTGTTGCTCATGTCTTTGGTTCGTTTACACACCCCTTGTTGCCAAATACTGGACTGATTATTGGTCACAATAAGTTGAAGAATAATAGCAGAAAAGAGGGGAATAGATGGAATTGCTTTGTGTGCATTTTGACCACACATATTTTGTAAATCCACTTACAAGGCTGGCATAGCGCCCCTCCCCCATATCTGTTTGGGAAAGGCATGTTAAATATAAACGAAGGTTAACTGGGTTCGGTGGCTCACGCCTGTAATCTCAGCACTTTGGGAGGCTGAGGTGGGTAGATCATGAGGTCAGGAGTTCAAGACCAGCCTGACCAATGTGGTGAAACCCTGTCTCTACTAAAAATACAAAAATTAGCTGGGTGTGGTGGCAGGAGCCTGTAATCCCAGCTACTCAGGAGGCTGAGGCAGGAAAATCACTTGAACCTGGGAGGCGGAGGTTGCAGTGAGCCGAGATTATGCCACTGCACTCCAGCCTGGGTGACAGAGTGAGACTCCACCTAAAAAAATAAATGTATGTGTATATATATATATATATATATATATATATATATATAGTGAAGGTTAAATGATCAGTCAAATTGTACCCGCACACTAATAAAACTAACTCAGAGTCCTAAAGAATGCATGTGGCTTGTTTAGAAGACAGCACCACCTACATCTTATTTCTGACCACAGTGAGCATCTTATGGTTAAATATGTTTTTTTCAGCAAGTATTTATTGAGCAACCTCTAGGTACCAGTTTACTTGCTAGATCCTGAAGATACCTTAATAAATAAGATATACATTGTCCCTTTTAATGTGTATAGTGCAGTACAGGGCTGGCATTAAATATGTAATCACTGGGATAAAAATACAGTTACCAACAATAATAAGCGCTACAGAAGAAAGGGATCTGGGAGAGCACACAGAGTTTCTAATTTTTATGGGGTGTCCCAGAAAGCCTCTCTGAAGAAGTGACCAGCAATTGGGGTCTGAAGTAAGACATGGTCAAGTCAAAACTAATAGCAAGGATATTCCAAGCAGAGGGACAGCATTGGCAAAGGCTGTGCAGCTAGAAAGTGTCAGGTTAGTTCGCAGAACTGAAAGAAGGCTGGTGCGCCTGTTGCAAGCAGAATGGGAGGTAAGGCAAGGCCGAGCCAGCTGGCCTGCATAAACATTTATTAAAGCTTTGCAAGAACAGTGAAGAGACATTTCTCAAAACAAGACATACAAATGGTCAACAGGTACACAAAAAAAATGCTCAGTATCATTAATCACCAAGAAAATACAAGTCAAAACCACAATGATATCTCATCTTACCCCAGTTAGAAAGGCTATTATTAAAAAAAAAAAAATAGGTGCTGGCAAGGATACAGAGAAACAGGAACTCTTACCCACTGTTGGTGGGAATGTAAATTAGTACAGCCGTTATGGGAAAAGTACGGAGATTTCTCAAAAAACTAAAAATAGAACTACCAGCAATCCCACTGCTGGGTACTTATCCAAAGGAAATAAGTCAGTATATTGTAAATCAAAAAAAAAAAAAAGAAGCCAATATATCAAAAGGATACCTGCACCCCTATGCTTATTGCAGCACTATTCACAATAGCAAAGATATGGACTCAACCTAAGTGCCCATCAACGGACACATGGATAAAGAAAATGTGGTGTATGTATACACAGTGAAATACTACACAGCAATTAAAAAGAAGGAAATTTTGTCTTTTGTCCCAAGATGGATGGAACCAGTAGTCATACTGTTAGGCAAAATAAGCTAGACACAGAAAGACAAATATCGCATGTTCTCATATGTGCAAGCTAAAAAAGTTGATCTTACAGAGAAAGAGAGCAGAATGGGCCAGGCGCAGTGGCTCATGCCCGTAATCTCAGCACTTTGGGAGGCCGAGGTGGGTGGATTACTTGAGCCCAAGAGTTGAGAATAGAATGAAAGATACAAGAGGCTGGGAAGAATGTGTGGGTAGGGGGAGGGAAATGAGCAGAGTTCGGTTAATGGGTACAAGCATACAGTTAGATAGAAGGAGCAAGTCTCAATGTTTGATAGCAGAGTAGGGTGACTGTAGTGTGTGTTTCAAAACAGCTAGAAGAGTAGTCTTGAAATGTTCCCAAAACATAGAAAGGATAAATACTAGGGATAATGGATACTCCAAATATCCTGACTTGATCATTATACATTCTGTGCATGTAACAAAATACCACATCTACCCCATAAAAAGTATACAAATATGAAATATCAATTGAAAAAGATTTAAAAAGAAAAAAGTATAGGTGGATAAGCAAAAAAATAATAATAATAAACAAAGCTTTAAAAGAACAATGAATGTGATACCATTTGAGGGTTTGAAGCAGGAGAGTGAAATTATGAGATCTACATTTTAAAGCGCTCATTCAGGCTGAGGACTGGAGACTGGGTTGAGGGCAGCAAGCCCAGATTAAGGAGACCAGCTAGGAGGCTGCTCCAGCAGCACCAGCAAAAGTTGAGAGCGGCTTTAGCTAGGGTGGTAGCTCTAGAGATATTAACTGGTTTGAGAGATTGGAGAAATCAATATTATTCCATCCCTGAACAGAGAGACAATAGGCACAACCACAGAACAAAAGCAAATAACAGTTTGGGGGTTGTCCATTTGGTCAACCAAATGAAGTCATTCACACCTACCTACATAGAATGTTTTTCTAGGGAAAAGAGTTTCCTAAACTATTCTCATCAATACTGTTGATTGGCAGTTACTAGCTGTCTAGATGTTGACACTGGCATTAAGATGTCATAAAGATTAGCACATCGCTCCTTTCATTGAATTGTTTAAAAGACTCTACAAGAGCCCTATATGAGATGATAGAGGCACTGTGCGTTTATTTAACTACCAAATGTTTATCAGAATTCATCAGAACCTCTATTATCCATAGCATTAGCCCTACCAGGATATATTTTTAATCTTTCTCAACACAATCATTTCCTTTATCTGTCAGAGGCCACTCCTTCATCCCTGAGTTAGGAAGTCTGTCTTCTAAACATCATGGCTCACAATGAATTGGTCTCCCATGTACAGTACCATTCTGTTGCCTGGTCCATATTAATTCTTTGCTGTCTATATCTGATTGCACATGTTGAACTGAGTTCTTGTGACCTTTACTCATCCTTAGCAGAGCTGAACAACAAAACTCTGCTTTATGTAATGTTTGTGTTTGCTCAAACCACAGCCCTTAGCTGGTTAGAGTCTACAAGTTACTCTTTCAGTAGAGTTGGCGACAACTCGTTATTTGAAGGTCAAGATTGCATATTCTGTTTCCAATAACACGTGCCTGTGATGAGCCAATATCTGGGCTGCCTCTATTTATGAATGAGCCACTGCAACACCCACTGCAATCAGAGCCACATGGGGGTCATCCCCATAACCAGAATCAGAAGGACTTTCTTCACCTTAATGTATTGCTCCAGACTTGTTAGAATATTTTAATATTTTAAAATATTTTTAACATTTTTTTCATTAATAACACATTTATTCTCTACTGGAAGACGAACATCTGAAGGATTTTAGTGATGTCTCTCTTAAGTTATCCCAGTTGTGTCTATGCACACACTGAAAAGGGTACTCATGAAGATGGTGATCTGGATAAAATGCCAAGAGTTGAGATAAGAATCTTAATTGGATCCAAAGTCACTGTCTCACGGTCTCTTCTCACTTGGCTAGCAGTCTCCCTTTGTCACTTCTTTCTCTTTTTTTTTTTTTTTTTGTCTTTTTCAATGGTGGTAAAAGATACATAACCTAAAATTTATCATTTTAACCATTTTTAAATATGTAGTCTGTGGCATTAAGTACATTCAGAATGTTGTGCAACCATCACTGTTACCTATTTCTAGACTTTTTTATCATCCCATCCAGAAACTCTGTACCCATTAAACAATTCCCTCCCTCCCCACCCTCTCCTCCCCTCAGTACCTGGCAGCCTCTATCTTGCTTTCTGTCTCTATGAATTTGCTTGTTCTGGGCCCTTCATATACATGGAATCATACAGCGTTTGTCTTTCGGTGCCTGGCTTATTTCACTTGGCATATATTTCCAAGATTCATCCATGTTGTAGCATACGTCTGAATTTCATTTCTTCTTGTGGCTGAATAGTATTCCACTGTATGGATATTCTACATTTTATCTATTTATTAGTAGGTGGGCATTTGGGTTATGTCTACCTTTTGGCTATTGTGAATAATGCTGGTATGAATATAGCAGTACAAGAATCCATTGGAGTTCCTGCTTTCCATTCTTTTGAGTATATAGCTAGGAGTGGAATCACTGGCTCATATGGTAATTCTATGTTTAACTTTTTGAGGAATTGCCAAATTGTTTTTATAGCGGCTGCACCATTTTACATTCCCGCAAGAAATGCACCAGGATTCCAGTTTCTCTGTATACCACAAACACTTGTTATTTTCCATTTTTTGGATAATAACCATGCTAATGGGTGTGTCCATTTCGTTTTAAGTGGTCCTATGTTTACATGCCTGGCCCTCTTAACATAATCACCTGATCACTCTATTCAACATGGCTGAAGTAGTTGCACATATAGATGCAAATTTTCATTCATGAAAAAACTGAAAAAAAGTCTATCCTTCACATTCAAAGTAAGAAAACGAAGATAATCCATGACAGACAGTGTAGCCAAGTGGCTGAAAGCTCAGATTCTGGCACCAGACTGCCAGAATTTGCACCCCAGCTCTGCTCTAACCAGCTGAGTTTATGCATCCTCATCACAGTGAGCTGCACAATTCCTATGTAGCTTCGTCCCCTATGAAATGAAGATAATAAGGATAACTGCCTCCTATGGTGATGGAAGGATTAAGTAAATTAATACATGCAAAGCACTTAGAACAGTGCTCTGTAAATATTAGTTGAAGCAACACTGATCTAGTACATTTCTGGGGTACACATGCATGAAGACTTTGGGGCCTCATCTCATATCCCAGGCAACTAAGTTAGATTTTTAATGGGAAGTGGGATCTGCTTTTTTTTTGAGACAGGGTCTCACTCTGTCACCCAGGCTGAAGTGCAGTGGCACCATTTTGCCTCACTGCCACCTCTGCCTCACAGGTTTAAGCAATGCTCATGCCTCAGCCTCCTGAGTAGCTGGGATTACAGGCATGTGTCACCACACCCAGCTAATTTTTGTATTTTCAGTAGAGACAGGGTTTTGCCGTGTTGCCCAGGATGATCTTGAACTTTTGGCCTCAAGCGATCCAACCATCTTGGCCTCCCAAAGTGCTGGGATTACAGGCATGAGCCACCACACTTGGCCCAGGATTTGTATTTTTAATGAGAGCCATGTGTCCATACAACCCCCATGTACGATAGCTCTTAACGACACCTGCCCTAACCTATGGCCAGCCAGTTTCATCTTTGGGTTTCATTTAACCATCAGTCAAGTAGGTCAGGTTCTAAGAAGGAATCCCATTTATGTCTAAAGATGCAAAACTACAACTGGCATTTTAAATCATTAGAACTAGTAGCCTATGAAGATTAAGATTATTCCATGAAGGAAACTTCTTTTAGAGTTTTTCAACTTTGTTAATTCAGTTGTAGCACTTTCTTCTTCAAAAAGAAAAAAAAAAATAGATCCTTTTCCCCATTGAAAATGACAGTCATTATATTTTTATAACCAATTTTGGCATAAATCATTTTAAAATCTTTAAAAAAATTACCCTTTATTGTTCTAAAAGATGATCCTAAAACTACAAAATCCCAGCGCACTCATGTGGCCAGTCACCTAGTTATTTCTGAATACCCAGATGTGTGACATTACATAGACAAAACACAGGAACTGAAGACACAACTTCTATCTCGACCTAAAAGGGCCATAGAAATATTCTATTTTCTAAAAGCATCTTAAACAATCCACAGATGGGAGCTCTTGTGAAACATTTTTCATGTTTTACACTTCAGAAGTTCTTTCAGCAACCTGGGTTTTTCAGAAGACTAGAGAGTTAAAGAACATGAATACTTCACCTGGGCTAGCCACACTTTCACAACTAGGCCAGTCTCATCAAGTTCCCACCAGGAAAGCGATCAGAATTTCCACTCCACAGCAAAAGGAAGTAGAACTGGAAACAGTGTAAAGATTTTCTTCAAGGTAAGGTGGGGTTACTAAGAGAAAAGAAATAAGAACATTTCAAATATAGAGTCCTAAAATCATTTTGAAAGAAGCATCTCTCTAAAAAATTGCAAATAGTAGAAATATTTTGTACTGAAAAACCAGGACCAGAGACATCCTATCAGTGGTTCACCAAGATTCCCCAAAGGCCCTATAATTTTAGGAAGTGGCCATCTGGAGATACAAAGGCTGACAGAGAAATTGTAGCTTTACCAGTGAAAGCTTTCAAAAAAGCCTGAGTTTCATAAACACACTATCAGACCTTAAACACTTCCTAGGCTATACCAGTATCATCAAGATCCAGAAAAAGTGGTGGCTCACGTCTATAATCCCAGCACTTTGGGAAGCTGAGGCAGATGGATCACAAGGTCAGGAGTTCAAGACAGCGTGACCAACATGGTGAAACCATGTCTCTACTAAAAATACAAAAATCAGCCAGGTGTGGTGGCGCTCGCCTGTAATTCTAGCTACTCAGGAGGCTGAGGCAGGAGAATCGCTTGAACCCAGGAGGTGGAGGTTGCAGGAAGCCAAGATGGTGCCACTGCACTCCAGCATGGGCAACAGAGCGAGACTCTGTCTCAAAAAAAAAAAAAAAAAATCCAGAAATGCCCCCAGAACATAAAAAGTAACAACTGTTGTGAGGATTTACCAGGGGCTAGACACTGTAAAAGTCCTTCTTATGTGTTATTCTTCAAATCCTCACAACGCTGTACAATAGACCCAATTTCCAAATTAAGACAACATAAAGCTCATTCATTTGTTTATTTCATAAATATTCACTAGGCACTTCTTACATCAGGAACTCTAGAATACAGTGGTTAAAAATGAAGGGGGTGGGGATTGCTAAGTAAAAGAAGCCGACACCTATTGTATGATTCCAATTATATGATATTCTGGAAAAGGCAAACCTATGGAGGCAGTAAAAATCAGTGGTTGTCATGTGTTCAGGACAGGGAGGAAGGATGAATAGGTGTAGCCCAAGGGATTCTTAGGGCAGTGAAACTATTCCTTATGATGCTGTCATGGTGGGTGCATGACATGAAACCTTTGACAAGGCCAGGCGCAGTGGCTCACTCCTGTAATCCCAGCACTTTGGGAAGTCGAGGTGGGCAGATCACAAAGTCAGGAGATCGAGACCATTCTGGCTAACACAGTGAAACCCCATCTCTACTAAAAATACAAAACATTAGCCAGGCACGGTGTGTGCACCTATAGTCCCAGCTACTCAGGAGGCTGAGACAGGAGCATCACTTGAACCCAGGAGGCGGCGGTTGCAGTGAGCCGAGATTGCACCACTGCACTCCAGCCTGAGTGACAGAGACTCCATCTTGGAAAAAAAAAAAAAAACCTTTCTCAAGAGCCATAGAATGTACAACACCAAGAATGAGTCCTAAAGTAAACTATGACCTTTAGTTAATGATGATAATACATTAATATTAGCCCATCAATTGTAAGAAATGTACCACACTAACTCAAGATATTAGTAAAAGAGGAAGCTGGGGGGAGGAAGTATATGGGAATTCTGTAGTTTCTACTCCATTTTTCTGTTAGCCAAAAATTCTTCCAAAATACAGTCTATCAACTTAAAAAAAGACAAACGGGGGCCAGGCGCAGGGGCTTACACCTATAATCCCAGCACTTTGGGAGTCCAAGGCAGGCAGATCACAATGTCAAGAGTTTAAGACCAGCCTGGCCAACATGGTGAAAGCCTGTCTATACTAAAAATACAAAAAAAAAAAAAAAAAAAAAAATTAGCTGGGCATGGTGGTGCAAGCCTGTAATCCCAGCTACTAGGGAGGCTAAGGCAGGAGAATTGCTTGAACCGGGACCCAGGAGGCAGAGGTTGCAGTGAGCCGAGATTGTGCCACTGCAATCCAGCCTGGGCTACAGAACGAGACTCTGTCTCAAAAAAAAAAAAAGAAAAATAAAAATGGGAATTGGGGGAACCACAGCGCCTACCATTATGAGGACTTATAGAGGCTGAGATGGATGCAAAACAAGGAAACAAAGATATAACAAGAGATATGTAATTAAGGAAACAAGGCAAATGATTGTGCCTGCATTGATGGAGGGTGGTCAGGGAAGGCCTCTATGAGGAGGTGACACTGAAGCAGAGAACTAACGGAGCCACCACACAAAACAGGGGAAGAGTGTTGCACATAGAGGGAACAGCATGTGGAAAGACCTTGGGAAGGAAGGGAAATCTCCAAGCACAAAGAGGTTACACAGCTGACAATGGAGCTGAGATTTCACTTCACCTTTTGGTCCTAGCACCTCGCCTTTATAAGGCCACTGTCTTGAATGTCAAACCTCACTCTTTCAAATTCTGGATCCCCTTTCCTATGGCCTGGCTGGATAGGTAAACATTACTTAAAATGGGAATAAATTCTTCCTTCACCAATGGCAAAGTGTTCTGCCCACACTTCAATCAACAGAGGAAATTCCAGCGCTTTGCTTTCCAGCTATCTTTACATTCGGCAGGATGGCGAGGTGACAAGGGGGTGGGGTGGAAAGGTTATTTTGTCATTTGGAAAAAAGAGAATCTATTCATTTCCCCAAAACGTCCAGTACATACTGCTCAACTCTTCTTGGGCACATCTCTTTGCATTATGAGAAAAGCTCCTGTGGTCTTTATAAATATTTATGATACATGACTGACCATGTTATATATACTGTGCTGTGCTAATATTAGTCATGGCTGAGAGTCTTTCTTTGCATGGAGCATGGTGATCATGAATAAATGGAATGGCCTCCTAGCCAGGGGAGTGAAGACATTCACTGCCATTGTTCTGTGGGTCTGCTTAAAGAATTTGCACATTCCCAAATCAAAATTTGGGTACTCCTTTTTCCTAAAGAGAAAAAAAAAGAGAAAATCCAGACTGTTTCAGTCCATATGCAAAAGCATTTCAGAACTGAAAACATGGCATGAGAAGAAGAAAGAGGTAAATGTGTTCTTTTCAATGGAAAAAACAGCTGCTTGGGTCAGATAGAAACCAGATGGGAGAGAAAGAATCAGAAGAGTAAAGCTGAAATGCATTCAGGAGAAAGACATCAGAGGCAAAATGTGCTCCCAAGTCAGAGGAGTGGTGACTCCCAGACTTTTCTTTGAAAGTGCTGGATCACGGGGCTCAGAGGAATGAAGGCTCCTTCTCCAGGAACATGGAAGAAAAACTGAGGTGGACGCACCAAGTCATCTAAGAAACTGGAACTGGTCCCCAAAACAGTTCAGTCTGTCTCCCCCCACATGGCCAGGTATCTCCATTAGAGACATTCAGAACTTGGCATGTCCTCTCAGGGAGCCTTGGAGTAGAAGCATGTGTCTGCATTCTCACCCAGCCCCACTGCTGGCAGAAATAAACCAGGCAGGCAGACTTCAGGCCTTTTAAGCTTGTGTTTACAGGAGCTCTCCTTCGTCACGGTCCACCTGTCTTTTCACACGATTCTCCAGGGCATATGGACTGGTGAACTCAGAGGCTCTGCTCCAGTCCCAGCTGCAGCGGCCACCTTGCCTGGCAGACACACGATAGAAGCTTCTGGTGAACAGTTCCCTCCATGCCGTGTTGTGGCTTTCTCACACTAGTGGAGCGTATTATTTGAGCTGCCACATGCTGACCACAGGCTTCCGCTTGCACCACATGCAGACCTCAAAGGAGAGTTGCTCACGTGTGGGCTTCCCGCTGAGGCTTGCTGTGGTCCCGAGGCCACGGCCTAGGCGCTGGCACAGCGTCTAGCCACACAAAGCTGGAGACAAGCCTGCCTCTCTCCCCATCGAGTGAGCGTCCCAGGCTCAGACTCAGAGAGTCCAGTCATCCGCCGCAAGTGACCAGTGTGGTTATCTAGCAGATTATCTGCTTAGCATGATCCTAGCAGCTAACAATGTATTAACACACCACTCTAGGAAGAACAGCATTAAGACAGCTGGCCCCTGACCATGCCATGAAAGGACCGAGCTGTGTCCAGACTACTTAGGTCTCTCCACCCACCCCCAATACCCCACCACCCTGAAGTCAGCCCTGCTCAAAGTGTAGTGTTTCTCAACGTGTATTAGGCATTCCAGTCACCTGGGGAGCTTGTTCACAGGCAGATTCAGATTCAATCGCTTTGGGGAGGAGGCCTCGGATACTACATCCCTGTGTCACCTCCAGGTGATGCCTATGTTGCTGGTCTACAGATTGCAATTTGAACAGCAAGTCCTTAGTAAGTAAAAAAAGGAAGGCTCTTATAAAGCTAGTTGGTCCCACCCTACAGTCCACAGCTTTGAATGTGGCACAATACAAATTTGTAAACTTTCTTAAAACATTATGAGTTTTTTTGTGATTTTCTTTTTTTTAGCTTATCAGCTATCGGTAGTATTATTGTATTTTACGTGTGGCCCAAGACAATTCTTCTTCCAATGTGGTTTAGGGAAGCCAAAAGATTGGGACATCCCTATGACAAAGAATAGCACAGGCTGCTTTCACAAAGCTCTATAATCTTAAGCCAATCACTAAATATCTCTGAGCTTCATAATATGGTGATTTTAACAATATCTATCTCACAGGGCGCTTGCAGATATCAAGTAGAATAATTTATATAAAAAGCTTGTTATAAGCAGGATCTTTACAGTTAAAAGTAAGACGACTTCAACCTGAAGTTGCTTAAACAGAAAAAATAAAAGGTACTTACTGGCTCCCATAAACTGAAAAGTTTTGGAGTGTATCTGGCTTCAGGCATAGCTGGATCCAGTTACTCACATTATTTCTTCGAGAGGCTTGCTTGCTCTTGCATTTTTCCCTCTCAATTTCTCTCTCTCTCATGTTTCTTGCTCCTGCCCTCCTCCCCTCTCTACCTACCTCATCCTTTCTTGTTTGGGGCTCTGCTCTTTTCTGTGTTGCCTTCACATGCAGGCAGGCTCTCTCAAATACCATGAGAAACACGGCTTCTTGCATTGCCAGGTCAAATAGTCTTTAGCGTAAAAGTGAGACTTCCTTACATCTCATTTTGGAGGGACTCTGACTGGATCCATTTGGATCCAGAACCCACCGTTTGCTTGAGCCAATAGCAATAAACACGGGCGTGGAGAACTATGAATGGCCTGCCTTGGTGCCCTCTCCTATACACACCAGGCTGGAGTGGAAGGATGTTAGTTCCCTTGACTGACTGTCTTAGCTCTCTTCCTATCAAAACCTGTTCACCTGGGATCTCATTCACTTTTTTTCAGCTGTTACTTTAGAAAGGAATAGTATGCAAACTGTCCTCTAATCATGTGGTGAGGAAATATCTTCTATTAGAGGCCAAACACTTGCATTCTAATCTGTGTTGCCACTAACTGGCTTTGAGACTTTAGTCTGATCTAGTTAACCTCCCTTGTGGCTTACTTTCCCCATCCATAACATGAGGGTTGCCATCAATTATCTCACAGGCCTCATAGCTCAAAGGTCTCGGTTACTATGATTTGTTCCTTATGATACGACACCATTCAGGAGCACTCACATTTTAATTGAGACTTTCTAGGATGGCAGTGATTCGATGCAATGAGTGAGCCACCAAGAGCCAAAATGTAATAAGGATATTTGCATAAAGGAAACCAGGAATCTCTTTCTAAGCCTGCTGAACATCATTTCATGTGGACATTCACCTAATCGTGGTATTTTGAATTTGCTGTTCAAGTCTTTCAAAACTGTGGCTTTGATGCCTGTGTTAACACAAGGGCAGAAAGCAAGGCTGGGTGGCCACACTCTCACCCACTTTCCTCCTACCAATGGCTTTCCACTTTGTCTCCGACCGATGACTCTGGTCCTCTATTATGATGACTTGGCCAGCCCTTCCATGGCCCCCAGTCAGGTTTGTTTCAAGCCTACCTGACCGTCAACAGCTCCAGCCTTCAAAGTGTTCCTAATCCGTAGGTCTCCACCAACACTTCCCTGTCCTATTTCCCATCCCTTCAAACCCCTACACTCCTAAGTGGCAGATACTACATTCAATAAACTGTAGATTACTAATAGATACATACCCTCCAAAGCAACATATGTGTGTGAATAAAAATTCATGCTAAACTTCTTGATAACCAAGGCAAAAGTAAAATATACCTGATTAAATCATTCTCTCTCTCTCTCTCTCTCTCTCTTGTTTTTGAAACAAGGTCTCACTCTGTTGCCCAGGTTGGAATGGAATGCAGTGGCACAATCACAGCTCACTGAAGCCTCAAACTCCCAGGCTCAGATGATCCTCTCGCCTCAGCCTCCAGAGTAGCTGGGACCACAGGAGTCCATCGCCATTCCCAGCTAATCTGTAGAGACGGGGTTTCACCATGTTGCCCAGGCTGATCTCAAACTTCTGAGCTCAAGCAATCTGCCTGCCTTGGCTCCCAAAGTGTTGTCATGACAGGCGTGAGCCACCACACCTGGCCAAATTACTTTCAAGCAGCGGTTCCAAGGGAAAACACTCCATCCTAGTTATAAATTAGCAGAGGAATTCATATGAAGGACTAAAATAGAATGAAGAACAACCACTTAAAAGGCTGGTTGTTACATCAATGCTGATGTCTTCTTCACAGGGACTTTTTGTTAGGCCCTTGGGAGAAGATGATCCTGCCGGATAGAGTTGCCTAATTTTCCCATGTGTGACCCTGTCCATGTAGCACAAAGTGAAGCCAAGAGTTGTCAGGTACCACAGGTAGCCAAAGTTGTTCATTTAAGTCACTTGCTTGATTTCAACAGTGGACATTTGCATTGTCACAAAGTCCTATCATTTTTACATCCCAAATTCTCTCAGATCTATACACTACTCTTCTTCACCACTGCCCCCAGCCTTGAGTTGGACGACGATCACCTCTGGACCTAACTCATCTTTCCACCTCCAACCCTCCAGTCCATTCTGCCCACATAGCCGTTAGACATGACCCTTCCAAGACACAAAGCTCATGGTGTGATACGGTTTGGCTATGTCCCCACCCAAATCTCATCTTGAATTCCCACATGTCATGGGAGGTACCTGGTGGGAGGTAACTGAATCATGGGGTCAGGTCTTTCCCATGCTGTTCTTGTGATAGTGAATAAGTCTCATGAGATCTGATGGTTTTATAAAGAGGAGTTCTCCTGCAAAGTTCTCTCTCTTTGCCTTTTGCCATCCATGTAAGATGTGACTTGCTTCTCTGGCCTTCCTCCATGATTTTGAAGTCTCCCCAGCCATGGAAACTATAAATCCATTAAACATCTTTCTTTTATAAATTGCCCAGTCTTGGGTATGACTTTATCAGCAGCATGAGAACAGACTAATACATGGTGCTACTTCAGGGCCTTCCCATCACCACCAGGTTGCAAAGGTCTCAGCCTGGCTTCCTGGAACCTTCATGATCTGGCCTCCTATCTATCTGCCAGACTCATCTCTCTTCCTCTGCTGGCCCACTCCTTCACTTCTCTTCCATCTGAAACATTTTTAGCCCTTCCAAATGCCCCACAATCTTTGCCTAGCTATTCTTTCTCATTCTTCAGATCGCAGCACATCTTTCACAAATACTTCCTTGGCCTTTCCAGCCTGTCCTTTCTCTGTATCCATACCATATCACTTCTCAAACCATCTTAGAATTGCCTCTGAGCTTACCTACCTGCTCTGTTGGACTCAGCTCCATAGCTACAGAGCTCTGCCCCCTTTGCTGCTTCCCTGGCTAGCCACACGATCCTGAACAATCACTCCATTCCCCTGTGCCTCAGTTTCCTCATTGTTAAATAGGACTCATAAAGATGCCTACTTCATAAAAATATTGGGCAGTAAGGGAGAAAATTCACTAAGAGCTCTTTCACTGTGTTAAGCACATAGCAAGTGTGAATAACAATTATTATTATTGTCATGAATAGTGTTATTGTATTAGGATAGGAATTTTTTCTGTCTTACTCACTGTTTTATTCCCCACACCCAGCTCAAAGTCTGGCACAGAATAAATGATCAGTAAACATTTGTGGGATGAATGAATGAACGTCGAATTATCTGGTTTTGTCCTGTTCATAGTTCTGTTGAGTCTTCACTTGATTTAGGTCTGTGAAGACGAAAAGAACCAATTATGCTAGCACCTCCCCAGTTTGTTTGCTCTGGTGTTTTTTCCATTTACTCTGTGAGGAGAAGGATTTCATTTTATGAACAAGGGAGGAGGGGGAGCCTGGTTCCAAAGGCCTGTTTGTTCTCATTATTAATTTTCCTCTCCTCTTCCAAGTAGAGTTTGAATGATTTGAATGTGCACTCATCTGGAAAGGCACCCTCATTCTCTCGTTTCATGCCTGGCTGCAATTAAAGTCAAAAGCAAAATTTAAAAATACAGCTTTATTATAAAGTAAAAGAATTGTTGATCCAGGGACTGGCCTATAATCTCACAACATTACCAAAAAAAAAAGAAGAAAAAGAAAAAAAAAAGAAAGAAAAAAGAATACCAAGCTGCCAACTTTTGGGTTTAGCCTTGCCAATGGAGACTCAAAACTCCAGAATCAATAACTTGGTTAATTTTGTTGGTTTCTAATGCAATTATAAGCACTGGAAAATTGCTCAAATGCTCAAAAAGGAACTAAGGTTCTACTTTAGAACATCCGCACCCTCTTTTCTAAAGAAATACTTGGGTGATAAAGGCAAAATAACTGAACGGGGTGGGGCTCAGCAGTTTCCAATGTCAGATCAGAGAACTGTGGAATTTCAGAGCTGGAAGGAAGCTTAGAGGTCATCTCAAGGTCATTTTATAGATGCAATAACTGAGCCCCAGAGAAGGAAAGAACTTATCCAGATTCACACAGTGGCCACGAGTCTTGGGGAATCTCCATCTTGATCTGTTCATTTGTGCAAGAAATATTTAACTGAGATCCTATTTGGGGCCAGCAGTGTGCTAAGTGTGAGAAATTCATTAGTGTATCAAACAGACGTGTTCTCTGCCCTTGTAGAACTCAACATTCTACGGGAGATTCAGACAGTTGACGAGTAAGCCAACAACAAGTATATAATCAGTGGCCAGAAGGAAACAGATTGTTGTGATAGAGAGCTGCATATATGTAGTGGTCAGGAAGGCAACTCTGAGAAGGTAATATTCTCAGCTTCAGCTGAGTCCTGGGAAAAGAGAGCTAGCTCAAAGGCCCAGAGACAGGGGAGAGCTTGGCAAAGTCAAGAAACTATAGGGAGAAAAATGTGGCTGGAACATAGCGGGTGATGTGGCATCCACATCCTTAAAGTGGGATATGATAGCACTTGCCAGCCCCTTTCTCCAAACAGGGATCCCACTAGCCTCTGGCAGGAAAAGAAAAAGCTGAAATCCAGCCTCTCACCCACTCTTTTCTGAGAGCTGGGAAACCTGTATCCACTGAACACAGACCTGTTCAACTTCCTTGGGAAAGTACTTTTCCTTCGCAAGCAAGGGAAGAGTTTGACCAGACTTAGTAGTCAGCTTCCAAATCAGGAAAAAACCATGCCAAGGAGAGCATGGCTCCAATGAGGAGAATCTGGAGAGGAAGTTCTGGTGTGGCAAAGTGGTTAAGAGCAGAGACCATGGAGTCACACACCTTGGGGGAGAGGCCAGGTTTGACCATCATGGCGCTAGGCAAGTTGCCCAACTTCTCTGAGCTGCAGTTTTCTCCTCTGTAGGATGGGTACCTTGGAGCGGAGTTGGAGGAGATAGAGGAGATCATGCTAATAAAGTGTGCAGCGCCTATCGAGCTCTCACTTGGAGCCACCTGCTGGCACTGGCTTCCTTGGGCATGCACACCAACTGCCTATGTGAGCATTGTAGCTCCCTCGTCCCGGCACCGGTCCTGGTTCCACAGCCCCACTCCATCATCCTGCCTGCCACAGTGACCGACCAAATACGCACATGAACCAAAAGCCTGCACTTTGAGGCTCAAGGACCATTTGGCTTAAGATCCCATAGGATGCATGCCCACACCACCCTCCAAATTCAACAGCAGAAGACAGACGACCTCACCAGAATTAATAAGATAAATTGCACTGTTTTTGTTCAAACACCGATGAGGTGATGTCTGGTTTTTATTAACTATCGTAAGTAAATTATTAGTTCATACCAGAAACAAAAGTATAAACATGACCATATGATAAACATGGTTACTCGAACAGTCTGTGGATCGCATGAAGGGCACCAAGTGGCTGTGGGTCTGGGACCCATAGGCTTAACTGGCTTAGGCCTCAGCTGCACTGAAATCCCAGCAAGCTGGCATTCTGGATGTCAGGGAAGTAGGGTGTTCCTCTGCTCTACTCCACACAGCCACCACCCCACACTCACAAAAAGTCCTTGACTCCATTGCTCAACAATGAATAACAACAATGATGTTCATTATAACAATAGTAATACTTACAGAGCACTTCTGTGCTAGGCCCACTTTGCCCCCCATAGCAGCCATGAGCCACATGTGGCAAATGAACACTCAAACTGTGGATCATCAAAATTGAGACAAGTTCTAAGTATAAAATGTACACTGGACTCCAAAGATACACTATGAGAAGTACATATGCAGTATATTAATAATTTTTACATGGATTGTCTGTTGAAATAATATTATTTTGAGTATGTTGGGTTAGGTAATACATATTGTTAAAATTAATTTCATCTGTTTACTTTTTTAATGTGACTACCAGAAATGCTTACTTATGTGGTTCTCATCATTTTGCCAGTGAAAAGTGACTAAGTGCAAAACATGGCACATGCATTATTATTTTCTTTTTTATTTTTCTTTTCTTTTTTTTTTTTTAAGCAGAGTCTTTCTCTGTCTCCTAGGCTGGAGTACAGTGGCCCAATCTCGGCTCACTGCAATGTCCACCTCCCAGGCTCAAGCGATTCTCCTTCAGCCTCCCAAGTAGCTGGAATTACAGGCACATGGCAGCATGCCTGGGTAATTTTTGTATTTTTGTAGAGACAGGGTTTTACCATGTTGGCCAGGTTGGTCTTGAACTCGTGGCCTCAAGTGATCCTTTTGCCTCAGCCTCCCAAAACGCTAGGATTACAGGCATGAGCCACTGTCCCCTGCCAACATGCGTTATTTTCTTCTAGCCCCACAGGAATCCCTTTAGGTAGGGACAATTATTACCCCATTTTACAGAAGATAATACTGACATTTAGTAGTTCTGACTTTAATCCCTCAAAGCCTAGCAATTGTTACGGTGTCCTTCCCTGAATTTTCCCCTCTGAATTCTATTTCATTCTCAAGGCTTAGAACTCTGTATCCCGCCTCTCCCTGGAAGCCTCACAGTTCTCTTACCTCCCCTATTTCAATATCTCTCCTTCTCCCTCCTTCATATGTTTGACCATAATACTTGTCACCTGTACCCAACAATAACATACTTAAAGGACGTCTGCAATGTCTTACATTCTTGCTATTCCACACTGGTTGGCTTTTTTGTGTGTAAAATATTATGTTCTCATGCAGGGTTTTTCAAACTATGGGTTATAACCCAGTCATTAGTGGGATGTGAAACCAATTTGGTGAGCCATAGCTAAAAACTTTTTTAGCTGAAATAGAAGACCATAGAAGAAAATAGAACAGGAAAAAAATGTATATTGTTTCCTAAAACTTTTGTATGTGTGTACTGGGCCATGACATAATTTACATTTCCAGCTAATGCATGCCAGGCTTAAAACCCAGGTGATGGTGATCGGTGCAGCAAACCACCATGGCACATGTTTACCTATGTAACAAACCGGCACATCCCGCACATGTACCCCAGAACTAAAAATTAAAATAAAAATAAGAATAATTTGCATTTCTGACTCTAAGACTTAGTCCAAAAAAGTTTGAGAAAAGCTATGCTAGTGGCTTAGAGCATGGGTGCTGGTGCCTGAGTTTGAATTCAGGTTATTGCTGCCCACCTGCGGGACCTTCTCAAAGTCTGTTTCCACATCTGGAGGGGCTTGTAAAACCAGCATGCTGGGCCCCACTCTCAGAGTTTCTGATTCAGCAGGTCTTGAAAGAGGTCTGAGAATGTGCGTTTGCAACAAGTTCCTGGGAGATGCTGATGCTTCTGGTCAGAAAACCAACTTGAAAAACCACTGGTGGCATGCTGAAGAATATGGGCTCCGTTAGATGAACCTAGCCTAAACTCCACATGGTGCTGGCATACATACCTGCTCTACAAACTCAGACTCAAATCTGATTACATGTTTTAAGCTAGTCTGTGCTTTAATGGCAGGACGTTCTGTATCATTCTTTTAAGACCTCTCCCAACACACAAAACTGACCAAGAACCCCAGAATCTTACCGAGTCCATAAGGTTTTACTACTCCTCTTCCCCAGGCCAGAGAAACTGCACTCATCAGTTACTATCACCATTGCTTCCGACTAACGCCGGGCGCGCTGTTCAAGACTGGCCCCGCACCACTGCTTGTGGGTGAAGCGTTGATTACTGGGTTGTCCTCACGCATCCGGGCACCTGTGGAAGCTCATTGAAGTCTCATTCTGGCTTTTAGCGTCACAGTTTTTTTTCCCTGTTACATTGTCATACTTAGCCATTTTTTTTTACCAAAGCACATCCTACGGTACCAGCGCTGGCACCCGGAAGTTCACACCGTCACACGCACACTGCGCCCAAAGCAGCCCACCCTTGCGAATTCTCAGCCCTTTGAGTTGAATCTAATCTTTAGTAAGGCTCTCCCAGAGAAAGTTTATTTTAGGTACTTCGTCACCCAGTCTCGCCATTCTGAAAGAGTCCCAGGAATCTTGGGGGAAAGAGATTTGAGGCAATTTCCGCAAACAGAGGTATCAGCTCTCCCCAGGTAACAGCTCTACATAACAAAGGGTGAGGGAGCTTTTGGTAAACCACTCAAAAGAACAAAAAAAGTGTTCATTCTCTTTCTTATGACAATTGACCCTATTTATGGTTTCATTTGCAAGTAAAAGGGACTTTTCAAAGACCTTTTCCTGACCTGACTGATGTACTCCAGAGACTTCTAGCCACTACTTGGGTTTAATTTTTGCTTTGTCAAGCACTAAACCCATCCTCAGTTTAGACTTATAATATTCAGTCTGCACATAAGTACTCATTAGTGGATCATCAAAACCATTTACTAGATTACAACCATACTTTTTTAATGAATTAAAATAGAAAGTAAAATTATTTTGCATGTATTAGAGAATTGATTCATTAAAATTTGTACTACTTATGTACAAAAATGTGCCTATACTATATCAAGATTTAAAATGAATTTCTCACTGTGGAGCAAAGTCAAAAAGTTTGTCTAGTGCTTTCTGCAAAAAAGATGTCTTTTTGCTCTTTTGTTTGGCTTTCTCTTCATCCTTTAGGCTCAACTCCAGGAAGCCTTTTTTGGCCCCCTCTTCCCATTTAGAAGCCCAGCCTTCAAGCTTCCAGAAAATCCTGTGTGTCTCTAAGAACACTTGCCAGGTTGTTTTGCAATAATCTGTGTAAGTACTCCGAGACCCTCCCCTTCACTCATTCACCCCCTATAGACCTTGAGTTCCTTGGGGACAAAGACTGGGTCTTAATCTCCATTGTATCCTGAGCATTGGGCACACAGAACACTTCGTACAGTAAATATTTGTTAAATGTACCAACCTGCCCTTATGAATTGTTGCCTTTGGCACGTTTCAGATGCCACCTTATATATAAACTTTTCTCCAACCTTGTATTGGGTCATTTGGTGTACATTTTCATAGGTCATCTGTTTTGCCTAGCGGAATTTAAACCCCAGGAGGACACAGAGAACCCCTCTTATCATTCTTTGTATCTTGAGTCTTCTGAGAAAATTTGTTAATCCCAGTTAACTGATGGGTAATGATGCTGAGCAAGAGATTAGTCCTATCTCAGCTTGTTCCAAAAAGTATTTAAGGGGCTTGACAGGATACATTAAATTAAGCAACATAAATTAAAAGCCAATGAAAACTTCTAAGAATTTTCACCAAAAGATCAATCTATGCATGAAGATTTTGCTATAAGAGTGTTTATTACATTTTTTTGTTTTATAAAAGGGAACATTTAGAAACAGCTTAACATTCAACAATCTTATATTGATTGAATAAATTATGGGACATCTACAAGACAGAAGACACCTAATTACATAGAAAGATGTGCATGATGCAGTAAGTGGGAGGAAGGGAAGGACAGTTATAAAATGCTATATATGATATAATCTCATTTTGTGTTAGGTTGGTGCAAAAGTAATTGTGGTTTTTGCCATTAAAAGTAATAGTAATAATAGGCCAGGTGCTGTGGCTCACATCTGTAATCCCAGCACTTTGGGAGGCCAAGGCAGGCGGATCACTTGAGGTCAGGGGTTGGAGATCAGCCTGGCCAACATGGTGAAACCCCCGTCTCTACTAAAAATACAAAAATGATTCAGGCATGTAGGCACACGACTGTAATTCCAGCTACTTAGGAGGCTGAGGCAGGAGACTCATTTGAACCTGGGAGGCAAAGGTTTCAGTGAGCCAAGATGGCACTTCTGCACTCTAGCCTGGGTGATAGAGCAAGACTCTGTCTCAAAAAAAAAAAAAGAAAAGAAAGTAATGGCAATAACCACAATTACCTTTGGACCAACCTAAAAAATATGTATATACCGTGGGTTGGGTGGGGTAGGGAGAAAATACACCAAAATATAGATGATGTTCTCTCTGGGTATGACTAGGTGATTTTTATTCATTTTGTATTTGCTTTTCTGTGTTTTATACATTGTTAAAGATTTTGTTTGCACAAAGTATCATTCTTTAGTAAGGGCAGGGTAAGGATTTTTTTTTTTAAGTAGGTAGCCCAAAAGAAAGAAAAACGTAAGTAGAAAGCTAAGAATGAGGCTTGTTCCAAAAGTGAACACCATACAAACCTAAATAAGCAAGTGACAAATTTGACTCTGAGGTTTCCAGCAATTAACACAGAAAGGGAATCAGGACAGGCTCTCTAACTCACACTGTCCAGGAACAACAAGGCTTTTCCTAATACAGAGGAGCAGGACATTCTGCAATGTAAGAAATAACATCCTCAACAAGATCTTGTCATCGAGGTGTTTCCTGGAGTTGGCTTGGAATAGAGCAGGCTCTAAATTAGATTACCATGTTCCCTGCCATTATTATTATTATTTGGCAGAGGCAGTATCTCGCTATATTGCCCTGCCTGGTCTCGAACTCCTGGCCTCAAGCCAGCTTCCTGCCTTGGCCTCCCAAAATACTGAGGTTACAAGCAGAAGCCACCATATCACCTGGCCTCTGCATCTTTCTTCTAAGGATGGCTTTAGGCAAGGTATTTAATTCCTCACTAAGTATCTCTATTTAATAGCAGTGAATTAATTACTTCACATCTAAATAATGGCGATTATTAATAGCTGCAATGAGTAATTGTAGTGATTAACCCATCCTAGCCTCAGGCTGGCTTCTCAGAATTGATTCCCTCACCCAAATTGCCAGGAGCCCCATTCCTGAGGAGTGGTCTCCTAGGCCTAGCACTGCTTCCGGGCCAGGAGGCAACTCAGTGACTCACCTACATTTTCACTTCTGAGTCATCCAGGTGTGCAAAGGCAAGAAACCAGAAAGGCTTGATTGTTTAAACATTATCTCCTATCTAAAGCCCAAACTGCCCAATAAAACCCAATTAGTAATTTCTTTTTCATAGCTAGGACACAGAGACACATAGAGAAAAGAAGGCAAAAAGCTGCAGAAAGGGATTTGGTCTCTGAGAAAATTTCCCTCTCTGGATTCCCAGGCCTTCTCCAATGGAAGCATTTGGAGTCTGAGTTCTTATGACACCTGCCCCTAGGTATGCCTGGCACTGCACTAGGTGCTGGGCTACAAAAGTGAATGTAGGCAGATGAGAGAAGTTCCCACTGGGGAAACAACTGAATAAACAGATCATTTCGGTATCATAGTTAGAGAGGGCACAAGAAACTAAGGGAATATAAAGAGATCCTTATCCAACCTTACGGGTCAGGGAAGGCCACCTGGAGAAGATGATATCTAAACTGGGTCTTGAAGGAACATATGGTTCAGTAGAATTGAGAAAAGGGTACATGTCATTCGAAGGAAGCAAACAAAGGTATACTCTATGCTGGGGAACTACAATCATCTCCTTATTACCAGAGCATAAAGTTCCTAATGGGATGGAGGTGGAGCAAAAGAGGTAAATTGAGTCCAAGTCATGGAGGGCCATGGATGTAGCACTAAAGAAACCACAGTATTTGATTCCTTAGACCTGGCCCAGACCAGGCAGGTGGTGTGAATTAATGCACTGGCCCAGGGACAGGAGAAGACAGTGGGGACTGTGGCAATCAGGAGTGCACTTGAGTCAGTACTGGTATTGCCAGATCTTTCCATTGTTCGAAAGAGGCCAAGATCCAGATCCTTATGTACAACTCTCCCTCATGGGAAACATTGGTGACTCATTCAATTTTAAAACACAGAGAATAATCAGCAAGGGGAAAGCCCCCTACTGTGTCAGTGAGCCTGATTTAACCTGAGGGCCAGATTTGGCCTGTAGGCTACCATGTTGCCACTTCTGCCTTTGAAAGTAAGGACTTAAATGTAAAAGTCAAAACTGTAAAAACCCTAGAAGAAAATCTAGGCAGTACCATTCAGAACATAGGCACAGGCAAAGATTTCAAGACAAAAAGACCAAAAGCAATAGTGACAAGAGCAAATATTGATAAATGGGATGTAATTAAATGAAAGAGCTTTTGCATAGCAAAAGAAACTATCATCAGAGTGAACAGGCAGCCTACAGAATGGAAGAAAATTTTTGCAATCTATCCATCTGACAAAGGTCTACCATCCATAGTTTACAAAGAACTTAAGCAAATTTACAAGAAAAAAAAGTTAAAAAGTGGGCAAAGACATGAACAGACACTGCTCAGAAGAAGACATTCATGCAGTCAACAAACCTGAAAAAAAGTTCAATATCACTGATCATTAGAGAAATGCAAATCAAAACCACAAGGAGATACCATTGCACGCAGTCAGAATGGCAATTATTAAAAAGTAAAGAAACAACAGATGCTGGCGAGGTTGCAGAGAAAAAGGAACGCTTTTACACTGTTGGTGGCAGTGTAAATTAGTACAACCATTGTAGAAGACGGTGTGGTGATTCCTCAAAGACCTAGAGATATAAATACCATTTGACCCAGCAATCCCATTACTGGGCATATACCCACAGGAATATAAAGCATTGTGTTATAAAGATATATGCATGCATATGTTCATTACAGCATTATTCACAATAGCAAAGACATGAAATTAACCCAAATGCCCATCAATAATATAATGGACAAAGAAAATACGGTAAATATACACCATGGAATACTATGTAGCCATTAAAGGGAATGAGATAATGTCCTTTGCAGGGACATGGTTGGAGCTGGAAGCCATTATTTTCAGCAAACTGACGTAGGAACAGAAAACCATACACCACATGTTCTCACTTATAAGTGGGAGCCAAATGATGAGAACACACAGACACAGGAAGGAAAACAACACACACTGGGGTCTGTCAGGGGGGATGGGGGAAGGGAGAGCACCAAGAAGAATAGTTAATGGATGTTGGGCTTAATACTTAGGTGATGGGTTGATCTGTGCAGCAAACCATCATGGTACATGTTTACCTAAGTAACAAACCTATATATCCTACACATGTACCCTGGCACTTAAAATAAAAGTTGAAAAGAAAAGAAAGCAAAATTCTGCACACACACACACACACACACACACACACACACACATACATAAAATAAAAAGAAAATAAGCGGCCATTAACAGCTCTGAGGTAGGGGGTAGCATGTAGACTTGCAGTTTTTAAAAATGCCACGTGCAGTTATATGAAATGTTGGTGAAAAGGGGACAACTGGAGGAGCAGATATGTTACTTAAAGTATATAATTCTAAGAATGAGTATTGTGAAATGCCCAGTAGGCAATTCTCTCTTATCCCCCCAGTGGTTTCACTATTAATCTACAATATCAAATACATCTGGCAGAACTTAACAACCCATTCATAAAGGCAAATAATTAGGAATGGGTAACGAGGAACATAGGATTCTACTGGTCTGTAATTTCTACTGTGCGCTAGACACCATACTTAAACATATGGAGAACCACAAGGGACAAGTATGCAAGAGGAAGGACTTGTCTCATTCATCTTGCAACCTCAGCCATCACCTGTGACAGAATCATATGGAATCAAGGAACATTTTAATGAATTGATTAGTTTATTAAGGATTTGGTGGCTAAAGACCAAGCTTCAAGTCCTGCTTTGGCTACTCATTAACTGGGTAACACAGGTCAAGAAACTTGATGTTTTAGAACCTTAGTTTTCCACTCTGTAAATTGGGGACAATAATGCCCACTGTGTGTACCCCATTGGCTCAAAATCCAAATGCAGAAATGCCCATAAGGAAGAACTTTATAAACTCACAAGTGCTCTGTTGGGTGGACTGGGATTATTAGAATTACTTTGCCAAACCTGAGTATCTTTAAGAGTAGTACTAGGTGTACTAAGAACAAGAGAGAAAATATTCAGGATTGGATACCTTTAAGGTAGGCCTTCCAAGCCTCGGCAGGTTCCCACCTCATTGCAAGAATTGTGGCACTCAATGCCAAGGCTTCAATCCCATGCCAATGAACAACTGTAAGGCAAAGGAATCCTCCCATGAACCACTCCATCAGCTATGTATGTGCTGGAACTGCACATTCCAATCACACAGAACCACTTTGCATCAGACCTCTATATACACAGTGCTCCGTAGAGCCTTTGCACATACTGTTCCCTCTGCCTGGAACACTCCTTCTTGGCTTTTAGGCCTCAGCTTCAGCCCCTTAATATTTTTGTAAAAAGAGTTTTGGAACTTATGAATCACATGAAAGATCTCAGAGACCCCAGAGGTTCCAGATCTCTACTGACTAAGCTATTACTTAGCAATATCTTATGTTTCTCTCTCCTCTCTCACTGAAACTAAAAGTTCACTCTTTAAGTAATAACAACTACATAAAATAATTGAGCTAAACCTCTCCATAACTCCAAAAGTACTATAGGCAGCAGACATCTAACCACTTCAAAAGAATTTACCGTTGGCCGGGTACAATGTCTCACACCTGTCATCACAGCGCTTTTGGGTGCCTGAGGTGGGAGCTTCACTTGAAGCCAGGAGTTCAATACCAGCCTGAGCAACATAGTGAGACCCCATATCTACCAAAAGTTTTAAAAATTAGCCAGGCATGGTGGCGTGCACCTGTAGTCCCAGCTGTTCAGGAGGCTGAGGCGGGAGGATCACAGGCCTAGGAGTTTGAAGCTGCATGGGTTATGATCACATACTGCATCCCAGTCCAGGCAACAGAGCCAGACCCCATCTCAAATAACAGTGATAAGAATTATAATAATTTACTACTAGCATTAGTCAAGCAACTAATTAGCTTTCCTTTTTTTTTTCCTTTCCATAATATGTTTTAAAATCCCTGGCAACATGTCACTTATGCTTTAACACTTCTGTATAAACCTCTAAAGTATAAGGACATTTTCCTATAAAACTGCAGTACCATTCTCACGCTTAGTAAATTAACAATACAGGTAATTATTTTAATTATTTAATACCAACTAGCCAGTGATATACAAATGTCCCCAACTGTCCCAAAAGTGTCTTTTTACAATTTAATTGTCCACATATTGTACTTGATGATTATGTGTCTTCCATCTCATGAAAGTTCCCCCTTCCCTTTCCTTTTTTTCATGCTATTGACTTGTACACACACACACACACACACACACACACACACTCCTGGATTTATCTGATTATTTCCAAAGCATAGAACTGTTTCACTTGTTTAACTCTCCCTCCTGGTCTGCTCTGGAGGGTTGATTAGGCTTTACTGTTTTGACAATAATATGTCATACTTGGGTTGTATGTTTCACATATTGCATCTCATCAGAAGTTATCTAAGGTCTGGTTGTACCAAAGAAGACTTGTGCTTTTTAATTGTTACATGCATTATCTCATTTAATCCTCACAGCAACTCAAACAGGTATGTGTGGAGTCCTAATTAGGGACAGAGAGTTGGGCTGCCGGAACTGAGGGAAAGCAAAAAGAAAAAGCAGATGAGCTATAAGTCTCCTTTCTTCATGGTCCAGGACACATAGCACCTCCTGCATAAATAACTCAAAATCTTCCTGAGCCCAGCTATCACCAGACCCTTGGCTAATACAAAAATTCAAGTTAGCTCACTGCAACCTTGGCGTTATCAGTAGGGCACAAAGTCGTCTTCAGCACACAGTGGAAGCCCCATCCTATAAGAGCCCTAGCAAGCCTTCGTCTCTTTGCTTTCAGCTCCTCTCTTGCTGACCTACCCATTGCTTCCGTGAAACATATTTTCATAGTTTCTCTAATCTGCCTTTCTCTAACTGCACCTGTCTTGGTAAATAAATACATTCTTCTTATCACCGGTGCAATGCTGGCCCCATGAGAGTATGTTCTAAAATTTATCCCATTTTATACTTGAGAAAACTGACGCACAAAGCAGTTACCTGCTTGGCCCAAGTTCACACGTCTAGTACGTAGCTCTGTGACTGAGGAGTGCCTCGGAAATAGGCAACATGGGAGTTTCTATTTGCCACTCTCTAAGGACCCCTAGGCAGTTGATCCATCTTTTTGTCTTCCACAGCCTCAAAGCCATTCACATACTAAAAACTTCACCTACTCTCGGCTTGAGGGTCTTATATGAAGGCCTGGTAGAGAGAAGGCTTTGTTTTATTTACCTGTAGTGAACTGAGAACCAATATTTTGCACCATCAAACAAGATATATATATATCTTATATATATATATATATATAGTATGCACATATGTGTGTATACATACATATTTGTAACCCCAAAACTGAATACTGTAGCACTTCTGTGATCATTCAGACGTGCACAAAGAGGGGGCACATTTGAGTCACCTAATGTGCATATTCCCAGGTTGAATACTTGTTCAGCTCTCCGACTATATAGGGGTCCTTTTCTAGGTCTATCTAGCACCATGTTTTTCATTTGTGAGCTTTTAGTTGATGATTTTGCTGTTTAAAGCTGCCCACAAATGTAGCTCCCTTGTGTACCTAAACATAAGAAGGCTGTGACGTGCTTTGCAGAGAAAATACATGTGATAGATAAATGTTGTGCAGATGTGAGTTACGGCGTTTGTGAGTTCAGTGTTAAAAATGAATCAGCACTGTGTATTAAATAAGGTGTCTTTAAACAAAAACATACATAAAACAAGGTTATGTGTTGATCGGTGAATAATCACGTTGTGACCATAGGTTTACAGGAACCTATCCCTAAGTTTCCCCTAGGGCCAAGGATTTGTTATTTGCTAATTCGGTGTTTGCTCCAACTTTAAAGAACACAGCTACCATGAATAACGTAATTGACTATGTGTGTGTGTGTATATGTGTACATAAAACAGATTCACATATTTTTTCTTTGTGGTAATTTTTTTCTTTTTCTGAATTCCTATCTGACAACAGAGAACCTGTATGTGTGTGTATGTGTGTGTGTGTGTACACTCACCTTAGGGTTGTTCTATTTTTACTTCCCCAAGATCTGATTAAGCTCATTTTCCAATTAAATATTTTGAATCAGACCTTTACAAAATTGCAATGAGGGGTGAAAATGCACTGAGCACATGATGAGGGATAGGAGTTTAAAAATACATATATCAGATTTTGTTTTTTCTGCTCCAATCAATTTGGGATAAACTTTTTCACTGAAGCGCATCCTGATCCTGGTACTTATCTGAGGCAAGTGGACTTTGGGGAGTAGGATCCGATCTGCTCCCAATTTAATGTTACTCAGAGCTGAGGTATTTATAATTTTGTTTTGCTGAATCATTATAAAGTATCTGAGTAAAAGAAAATCAATTCCTGAAGTATTTATGCCTCTGGGGTTTTGGGGGGAATTCAACTAACAGAATTTTCATTTATTATAATTAGGTTTTCAGCCTTCATTGGTTTCTGTAGTCCTAATGTAAGTAATTTCATATTTACTCAGGGTCTTCCTTTTAATAATGAAAGCTGGGTTCCCATCAGGGAATTCTCAATAGTCTTTCAATCTCACTGCTAAAAGATACAGTAAAAAAGTTCTTTTAGGAAGCAATAACAAAGTGTCCCCCTTCCCTAAGATACACAGTGCTGGCTTTACAGTGTTTTCATAAGGGAGAGCCTTTACAACATAGCACTCATTCCAGTGTTTCCATATTTAGAGCAATTTTTCATTTTGTTTTGGCTATTTAAATTTTTTCTTATTAAATATGTTTGCAAAAATGTAGAAAATGACTTTGATGAAAACCATGACCTGAAATACAGCTCTTTGAAAGCCAGAAAAATCACACCTTGTAACCCTTTAAATCCGCGTATTGTTTTCAAGCTGAAAGTTCTGAATCCCACCTTGTGTACATCATGAGTAATTGAAATTTCGAAAATAAATAACGTAAGACTGAAATGACCTTGGGAAGCCAACTTGATGGTGTTTACCAATGGTTTTCAAACAACCAACTTGAAAAGTTTTACAACCATGATCTTAATTTCTGAAATTAAATGTCCAAGGGATGTAATGGAGGAACAAATTTAGGAATTTTCCCTTTGTAGTCCTTATTTATCAAATATCCCTGGACAAATACAAGTTTGTCTTTAAGAAAAAAAAAAAAAAAGAATGCCCCAAAGAAAGGCAACTTGGTGTAGATTTTTTAAATAAAAAGGGGATTGGCTACCCAGACTCCCTATTGTTTTCCCGTGGCCACCAAAGCTGAAAATTAGCTATCTTAAGACACCTATTTCTAAGACCTGTTTCTTCCCAACATACCACAGGAATGGTTTCTTGGACGTGAGAAGAGAAGTCCTAGTTTAAATCCAAGTTATGGACACTCCTTCCCAATTCTCCCCTTGGATTTCCAGTAAAGGCATTTGTTTGAACAAGAAAGCAACATGGGGGCCAAGTGCAGTAGCTCATACCGGGAAACCCAACACTTTGGGAGGCCAAGGTGGGGGAGGATCACTTGAGCCCAGGAGTTCAAGACCAGCCTGGGCCACATAGACAAGATAGTATTGTCAACAAAAACCATTGCCAATGTAGCCAAAACCCTCTTTCTCTATTTTAAAGAAACAAAAACACAAAGCAGTATGGGAATGATTGTGAAACCATAGCTATTGCCCCTCCTCCCTTAAACAGGACTCTTTAGGCATCAGTGTGCCCAGCCCCAGAGGATAAACTGATTCATCTAAGTCAGTTAGGACTTTCTCATTTCTTTTTGCCAGTCACTGGTCTAAGACAATGGTTCTCAACCTCAGGCAATTTCACACACACACACACACACACACACACACACACACACACACAACATCTGACAGTGTCTAGAGACATTTTTGATTGTCCTAACTGGGACTGTGTTTCTGGCATCTAATGAGTGGAGGCCAGGGATGCTGCTAAGCATCCTGCAATGCTCAGGATAGCCTCACACAACAAAGAATTACTTGGGCCAAAACGTCAATAAGGCTGAGGTGGAGACACCCCAGTTTAGGGGTTGACATGTAACACGGTTCTAGGCAATGAAATGTGACAGAAAAGAGGTAGGGGGAACTTGCAGAAAGTATTTTTCCTCCTTAAAAAGACGAAATATTTTTTGCCTTGCCTCCCTCTTTTCTTCTTGGATACCAGAGAAAGAAGATGTGATGCTTGGAACTACTGCAGCCACCTTGGGATCATGAGGGAAGTCAACACCAACACACTTAGGATCTTTGAGCTGCTGTACCATCCTAAAACCACTTCTCTGTAGACTTCTTCTTGCATTAAAAAGTTAATTGTCTTTACTTTTAAAATGACTGTTAGTTGGCATTTTTGTTACCTGTTGTCAAAAGCATCCTAATTATACATCTAACTAAATTATATGCCATCTACTGTGGCATATATTTTCTCACAAAAAGTCCAGATTAGGTTTACCAGGAAAAAGCAAAACTTTTCTGAGATTCAGATGTTCAATGAGTTGGGCTCAGTCGCTAGCTAAGTGATGACTTTCTTCTTGCACAAAGCCCTTCATAACAAGTGAATTCAATCCCTGCCTCTGAAGAATGACAGATGACTCTATATTATGGGTCTTCAGAGTACTCACGAGGACTGAAAGTTGTGAAGCCATCCTGTCCTAGTTTAAATCCAAGCTGTGACAACTAACAGTTGTGTGATCCTGGGTGAATTTACTGCTCTGCTTCAGTTTCTCTATCTATAAAATGGGGATAATAACGGCAATATGGTTTGGCTGTGTCCCCATTCAAATCTCGACTTGAATTTTTTTTTTTTTTTTTGAGACACAGTTTCACTCTTGTCGCCCAGGCTGCAGTGCAATAGCGAGGTCTTGGCTCACTGCAATCTCTACCTCCTGGGTTCATGCAGTTCTTCTGCCTCAGCCTTCCAAGTGGCTGGGATTGCAGGTGCCTGACACCACACCTGGCTAATTTTTTTTTTTTTTTTTTTTTTTTTTTAGTAGAGACAAGGTTTCACCCTGTTGCTCAGGCTGGTCTCAAACTCCTGACCTCAGGTGATTAGCCTACCTCAGCCTCCCAAATTGCTGGGATTACAGGCGTGAGCCACTGCACTGGCCTTCAACTTGAATTGTATCTCCCAGAATTCCCATGTGTTGTGGGAGAGACCCAGAGGGAGGTAATTGAATCATTAGGGCTGGTCTTTCCCATACTATTATCATCATAGTGAATAAGTCTCACAAGACCTGATGGGTTTATCAGGGGTTTCTGCTTTTGCTTCCTCCTCATTTTCTCTTGCCGCCGTCATGTAAGAAGTGCCTTTTTCCTTCCCCAATGATTCTGAGGCTTCCCCAGCCATGTGGAACTATAAGTCCAAATTAACCTCTTTTTCTTCCCAGTCTGAGGTGTGTCTTTATCAGCAGCATGAAGACGGACTAATACAGAAATTGGGTACCACTAGAGTGGGGTGTTGCTGAAAAGATACCCGAAAATGTGGAAGCAACTTTGGAACTGGGTCACAGGTAGATGTTGGAACATTTTGGAGGGCTCAGAGAAGACAGGGAAACATGGGAAAGTTTGGAACCTCCTAAAGACTTGTTGAATGGCTTTGACAAAAATGCTGATAGTGATATGAACAATAAGGTCCAGGCTGAGGTGGTCTCAGATGGAGATGAGGAACCTGTTGGGAACTGGAGTAAAGGTGACTCTTGTTATGTTTTAGCAAATAGACTGGAGGCATTTTGCCCCTGCCCTACAGATCTGTGGAACTTTAAACTTGAGAGAGATGATTTAGGGTATCTGGTGGAAGAAATTTCTAAGCAGCAAAGCATTCAAAATGTGACTTGGGTGCTGTTAAAAGCATTTGTTTTAAAAGGGAAATAGAGCATAAAAGTTCAGAAAATTTGCAACCTGACTATGCAATAGAAAATAAAAACCAGCCAGGCATGGTGGCTCACACCTATATTCCCAGCACTTTGGGAGGCCGAGGCAGGTGGATAGCCTAAGGTCAGGAGTTCAAGACCAGGCTGACCAACATGGTGAAACCCCGCCTCTACTAAAAATACAAAAAAAAAAAATTAGCTAAGCATAGTGGTGCATGCCTGTAATCCCAGCTACTCAGAAGGCTGAGGCAGGAGAATCGCTTGAACTTGGGAGATGGAGTTTGTGGTGAGCCAAGATTGTGCCATTGCACTCCAGCCTGGGCGACAAGAGAGAAACTCTGTCTCAAAATAAAATAAAATAAAAACCTATTTTCCAGGGAGAAATTCCAGCCAGCTGCAGAAATTTGCATACGTAGCAAGGAGCCTAATGTGAATTCCCAAGATCATGGGGAAAATGTCTCCAGAGCATGTCAGAGACCTTGATGGCAGCCTCTCCCATCACGGGCCTAGAGGTTCAGGAGGAAAAAGTGGTTTTTGGCCAGGCCCAGAGTCCCTGTGCTTTGTGTAGCTAGGGACTTGGTGCCCTGTGTCCCAGCCTTTCCAGCCATGGCTGAAATGTACAGCTCAGGCTGTGGCTTCAGAGGGTGCAAGCCCCAAGCCTTGTCAGCTTCCACGAGATGTTGAGCCTGCGGGTACACAGAAGTCAAGAACTGAGGCTTGGGAACCTCCACATAGATTTCAGACAATGTATGGAAATGCCTGGATGCCCAGGCAGAAGTTTGCTACAGGGGCAAGGCCCTCATGGACGACTTCTGCTAGGGCAGTGCAGAAGGGAAATGTGGGGTGGAGCCCCCACACAGAGTCCCTATTAGGGCACTGCCTAGTGGAGCTGTGAGAAGAGGGCTACCATCCTCCAGACCCCAGAATGATAGATCTACTGATAGCCTGCACTGTGAGCCTGGAACAGATGCAGACACTCAACACCAGCCCATGAAAGCAGCCAGGAGGGAGGCTGTACCCTGCAGAGCCACAGGGGCAGAGCCCCCCAAGACCATAAGAACCCACCTCTTGCATCAGCATGACTTGGGTGTGAGACCTGGAGTCAAAGGAGATCATTTTGGAGCTCTAAGATTTGACTGCCCCGATGGATTTCAGACTTGTGTGGGCCCCGTAACTCCTTTGTTTTGGCCAATTTCTCCCATTTGGAATGACTGTATTTACCCAATACCTGTACCCCATTGTATCTAGGAAGTGACTAGCTTGCTTTTGATTTTACAGGCTCATAGGCAGAAGGGACTTGCCTTGTCTCAGATGAGACTTTGGACTATGGACTTTTGGGTTAATGCTGAAGTGAGTTAAGACTTTGGAGGACCATTAGGAAGGCGTGATTGGTTTTGAAATGTGAGGATGTGAGATTTGGAGGGGCCAGGAGAAGAATGATATGGTTTGGCTGTGTCCCCATTCAGATCTCAACTTGAATTGTATCTCCCAGAATTCCTACATGTGTGGGAGGGACCCAGAGGGAGGTAATTGAATCATGGGGGGCCAGTCTTTCCCATGCTATTCTTGTGTAGTGAATAAGTTTCACGAGATCTGATGGTTTTATCAGGGGATTCCACTTCTGCTTCCTCATCATTTTCTTTTGCCACCACCATGTAAGAAGGGCCTTTTACCTCCCGCCATAATTCTGAGGCCTCCCCAGCCATGTGGAACTGTGAGTCCAATTAAACCTCTTTTTCTTCCCAGTCTCGGTTTTGCCTTTATGAACAACATGACAATGGACTAATACAAATGGTGTCCTCAGAGGTCAATAAGTTGTCACATGAAAAATGCTAACACAGTATCTCACGCATAGTGAGCACTATGTTCATATTCTCATTGTCATTGTTATTACTAAGTATTACATCTGAGAATGCCAGGTGTCTGCTGAACAATATTTTAAAAATCCTTTTGTAGAAATAGGATCTTGCTATGTTGACCAAGCTGGTCTTGAACTTACGGCCTCAAGTGATCCTCTCTTCTTGGCTTCCTAAAGTGCTAGGATTACTGGCATGAGCCACCATACCTGGCAAAATAATTTCAATGTCTAAATCATACCTGAACACCTGACCATCCTTCAAAGATGATACCAACATTTGAGTGGCATTTTATGTGAGCTAGTGATAGGGGAATGAATTAGCAATATTCTCTTTATCCATTCTTACCGAATTCCACCATTGTTTAGGGGTATAACCAGGTGGCTTGAACTCATTTTTCCCAGAACAACAGTGGCATGATGCCAGCAGGCCCACTGTAGTTATGTCACTGGCTGGTAAAGGAGCTAATTTCATAAGAAACACACTTCCTGTCTTCCAGTATTAATGATTTCTTCCCATGGTTGTGTGTGGATCCAGATGGTTGGTCTAGCATCCTGTATGCCTCTGCTTCACATTAGTTCTTAACTTTGTCAAACCAATACCAGGAAAGATACCATGAAGTTCTGTATCCACATACTCACTGGGTAGAGAAGCCTTCCTCAGAGCCTGCCGTCTTCCTCTTTGTCTTTAAAACCTCATCTGTTGTGAGCAGGCATTGTGGCTCACCCCTGTAATCCCAGCCTTTTGGGAGGCCGAGGCAGGTGGATCATGAGGTCAGGAGTTCAAGACCAACCTGACCAATACGGTGAAACCCCGTCTCTAATAAAAATACGAAAATTAGCTGGGCATGGTGGCATGTGCCTGTAGTCCCAGCTACTCAGGAGGCTGAGGCAGGAGAATCGCTTGAACCCAGGAAGCAGAGGTTGCAGTAAGCCACTGCACTCCAGCCTGGGTGACAGAGCGAGACTCCATCTCAAACAAAAACAAAAAAACCTCATCTGTTGTCTGATCATCTGCATGTGGCTTTGACATGAGGCATTTGGGGATTTGAGTTGATTTTTGAAGCTAAATAGTAGCCAGTGGGACCCCAGGTGAGTTACTTCATGTCACTACATTTCCTCATCCTTAAAATGTGGCTCCCTTTTATACAATCAAATTCTTTTTTTTTTTTTTTTTTGAGACAGAGTCTTACTCTGTGACCCAGGCTGCAGTGCAGTCACACAGTCTTGGCTCACTGCAACCTCTGCCTCCTGGGTTTAAGTGATTCTCCTGCCTCAGCCTCCCGAGTAGCTAAGATTACGGGCATGCACCACCATGCCTGACTAATTTTTATATTTTTAGTAGAGATGGGGTTTCGCCACGTTGGCCACACTGGTCTCGAATTCCTGACCTCAAGTGATCCGCCCACCTTGACCTCCCAAGGTGTTGGGACTACAGGCTTGAGCCACTATGCCCAGCCTATAGAATAAAATTCTGTCTGGTTCTCTTCCATTCCTATTCAGTTATTTAGTAATAAAATCAAATCAGTGTTCCAGCACATTTCAGGGCTTCCTACAAGTGGATTGCACCGAACTGCACCGGACCTCAGCCAAATTTTATGCTCCCTTTTCGTAAATACTTGAGTAATATTTAAACCCAAGAAGGCAGGGAAAAAGCAACAGAGACCCAAAGGGAGTGAGCCAAGAACCTACATGGGTTGTGTATTCAAAGTGCTGCTCCCACCATCTTGGAGCATAAATCTTAAACTCTGCAGATCTGCTCTATTTTGTAGACACCGAACCAGACAGCTTGACAACCACTTTAATGTTCAGGTCACGCTAGGCAAAAGTAGTCCAATGTGCAGTGAGGTGTCCTGTCTTGTGTAAATGTTCAAGAGCTTGGCACCAACATGTTTATTTTCACCCTTCCTGGAAGAAACCAACCCTTTTCCTCATCTACCCTCTCTGTCTCATGCAACAGGCTGCACACTTCCCCTAGTCTTGACAAAAGTATTAGCAAGAAATGTGATCTTGAAACCATTTCTTTCCATCGGCCTGTCCACTTTTTTTTTTTTTTTTTTTGAGACAGAGTCTCACTCTGTCACCCAGGCTGGAGTGCAGTGGTGCAATCTCGGCTTAGTACAAACCTCACCCGCTGGGTTCAAGCAGTTCTTTTGACTCAGCCTCCTGAGTAGCTGGGTTTACAGGCACTCACCTGCCTAATTTTTGTGTTTTTAGTAGAGATGGAGTTTCACTATGTTGGTCAGGCTGGTCTCGAACTCTTGACCTCATGATCTGCCTGCCTTGGCCTCCCAAAGTGCTGGGATTACAGGTGTAAGCCACCTCGCCTGGCCCTCTTTTCATTATTTTTCCAAATACATTATCCATGTGGCCCTGAAAAGGGGAACCTGTAGGAGGACTTTGGATGACGCCTAGATAACCTTTTCAGTATGAAGTTCCTTTTACTACATTTCAGATTTTTAAAGGTGGAAACATAATTCGAGTGGTACAGATGAATTTTTATTTTTATTTTTAGAGATGAGATCTTGCTCTGTCACCCAGGCCTAAGTGCAATGGCACAATCATGGCTCACTGCACCCTCAACTTCCTGGGCTTAAGTGATCCCCCCACCTCAGCCTCCCAACTAGCTGCAACTACAGGTGTGCACCACACCCAGCTAATTTTTTATGCTTCTATTTATATTTATAGAGACAGGGTCTTGCCAGGTTGCTCAGCTGGTCTCCAACTTCTAGTCTCAAGCAATCCTCCCTGCTCAGCCTCCCAAAGCACTGGGATTACAGGCATGAACCACCGCACCTTGCTGAATTTTTTTTAATCGTAAGTTAATTCCAGTAAAAACAATGTAACCTGAAGTACCTTTCTTAGTAGCCAACATTGATGTAGTGCTGGGGATATTCCAGGTAGGGCTGCAGGGCTTTGTAAGTACCTTCCTCACAACCCTCCATGTTAGATAGTATTATTCTCACTTCACGTTTGGGGAAAGTGAGGCTCAGAGACACTTAAGCAACTCGCTCAGTTACTGTATCAGAGCTACCTTCGACCCTGCTACTCTGCTCTATTTTTTAAATGATTATTATTATTTTTTTGTGAGATAGAGTTTTGCACTGTGGCCCAGGCTAGAGTACAGTGGCACAATCTCAGCTCACTGTAACCTCTGCCTCCTGGTTTCAAGCGATTCTCCTGCCTCAGCCTCCCAAGTAGCTGGAATTACACCACCACACCCAGCTCATTTTTTTTTTTAAAGTAGAGACAGCATTTCATCATGTTGGTTGGCCAGGTGGATCTCAAACTCCTGACCTCAAGTGATCCACCCACCTCAGCTTCCTAAAGTGCGGGGATTATAAGCATGAGCCATCATGCCTAGCCTATTCTGTTCTATTGATACTCACTTTAAATTCTTAATATTGAAATGAAGCTCCAAAGCAGTGGAATTAGGACTCAGCAGGTCTGTTGTTGGAAATCTGCATATTTACCTCATCCCAACAAATGCTGCTGCAACTCTCTAGGGAGATCTCCAAGAGCCTCTGAACCAGATGGTCTCTACAATCCCTTCCAGCTGGAAAAAATAGCAACAAACATCATCTACTGAGCACAGTGAGCGCTGGACACTAACCTGGGCATAAACTGGCCATAAACTGGTCCTTTCCTGTCCAGTTACAATCTCCCCATTTTCCTTCCAGGAAAAGCCCCAGATCCTTCTGGCCTCCACCCAGCAATCCTTCTCTGGAGAAGCCAGGATTCAGCAGAAATTCAGCAACGGTGAGCACTTGACTTATTCCCCTAGGGACGTGGCGCATTAGTCACCCCATAAATATTTAATTTTATTTAGCTATATTTTATAAGCTGGCACATTATCAGAGCTGTCTCTCTCTGTTGCTCCAAGTGCCACTGTTTGAAGGTACCCATAAGACCTCTTAATGTTATGTCCCTCTTTGCTTCTGGTAAAACATGGGAATATACAACAAAAGAAACTAGGAAAGGCAGATGCTGAGTTAGCCAAGAATGCTTGTAGAAGCGCCTTGAAGAAGGAAATATGTGTGTCATTCAAGTGCAGTGTAATTTTTAAAAAATGTTACCCTAATGACCTAAATGGAAATGCCTGGGGACCTTGTTGACCACACACACACACACACACACACACACACGCACTGACACACACACCAACACACACACACCTGCACTCGAGAGAGAGTGATTCTGTTCATCTGGGCTAGGGCATAGGAATTAGCATTTTAACTTTTCTTTCTTTTTTTTTTAGGATAATTTAGGATAATTTTTTTTTTTGAGATGGAGTTTCACTTTTGTTGCCCAGGCTGGAGTGCAGTGGTATGATCTCGGCTTACCGCAACCTCTGCCTTCCGGGTTCAAGCCATCCTCCTGCCTTAGCCTCCAGAGTAGCTGGGATTACAGGCATGTGCCACCCCACCCGGCTAATTTTGTATTTTTTGTAGTGACAGAGTTTATCCATGTTGGTCAGGCTGGTCTCAAACTCCCAACCTCAGGTGATCTGCCTGCCTCAGCCTCCCAAAGTGCTGGGATTACAGGTGTGAGCTACCACACCCGGCCGTAGTTTAACTTTTCATTGCAACATTAATGTACAGAAAAGTACAAATAAGTAGACAGCTCAATTAATTTTCACACCTGTGCAACCAGAACCCAGATCAAGAAACAACATTGCCAGTACCCCAGAAGTCTCTTTTTTTCCCTTTATAACTACTTCTCTCCAACAGTTACTATTATCCTAACTTATAACCCATACATTAGGTTTTACCCTTTCTGTATTTATATAAATGGAAATATATATTACATATCCTTTGGTGTCTGGCTTCTTTTGCTTTCTCTTGTCTTTGTGAAATTCATCTATGTTGCCTGCAGTTGAAGTTTATTCTTTTCAGTGCTGCATAGATTTTTTATTGTGAATATAATGCAATTTCTAAATTTATTCTAAGACTGCTAATGGGCAATTGGATAGGTTTTGGTTTGCAGCTATTGTAAATAGTGTTGCTATGATCATCCTAGTACATGTCTCTTGATGAGTACATTGTTCTATTTCTAGGGATAAAATTGCTGGGGGAAATCAGTATTTTTAACAAGCAACTCAGGAAATGCTGACTCATGCTGAAATTTAAGGATCACACAAATAGAAAAACAAGTAAGGTACCATTTACCAAGGTTATTAATCAGGCTTGGCTTATACATCAACACAGGAGATATAAATTGTGTCCACAAAAACCTTACAGTCTTATTGAGAAAACGAAACTTAGAGTCACTAAGCATATATTGAAGAAAACATTGTACACACAATAACTCAGAGATCCAATCCAAATATTCCAGTCTAGAACAATATACACATATATAGAACAAAGTTGCAAATTGACTTCCTATAGAAAAGACACTCATTATGTTTGGTTTAGTTTGGCATAAATAATGGGGGATTTTGTTTGGGGTTTGTTTTGTTTTTTTTTTTTTTTGAGAGCGGGTCTTCCTCTGCCGCCCAGGCTGAAGTGCAGCAGAGGGATCACAACTCACTATAGCCTCAACCACCCAGGCTCAAGCAATCCATCCACCGCAGCAGTCGCCTCAGCCCCTTCCCCAAGTAGCTGGAGCTATAGTCGCACGACACCATGTCCAACTAATTATTCTATGTTTGTAGAGATGAGGTTTCGCCATTTTGCTTAGGCTGGTCTCAAAACTCCTGGGCTGAAGCGATCCACCTGCCTTGGCCTCCCAAAGTGCTGGGATTACAGGCAGGAAACACCACATCCAACAATGTTTCAAAAATCAAATGATGTCACTTAAAGTCTGTGTTATTTGTGTCTCTTGAAACCTTAAGCTCTGGGAACACTGGGTCCTCATTCCTGAATGGCAGTAATTGGCTGGAGCTGAGCAACAGCTGTCTCTTTAGATGGGACGTGTGGTCTCCAGGGCACCAGAGCCCTACCAATCCCTATTGCCTTACCCTGGCCTCCTTTCTTCATTAGCTGCTTGATTCTTGTGGGCATTCGGCTTTCTAGTCCCTGGTATAGGGAATTACTCTTTTTTTTTTGAGACGGAGTCTGGCTGTGTCACCAGGTTAGAGTGCAGTGGCACAATCTTGGCTCACTGCAGCCTCCGCCTCCTGAGTTCAAGTGATTCTCCTGCCTGAGCCTCCCGAGTAGCTGGGACTACAGGGGTGTGCCACCATGCACACCTAATTTTTGTGTTTTTAGTAGAGATGGGGTTTCACCATGTTGACCAGGATGGTCTCTATCTCCTGACCTCGATTTCTGCTCACCTTGGCCTCCCAAAGGAGAATTACATTCTTTGAACATTTTCCCTTAAAATTCTTGAGTCCTCACAAGAACCCTGCAGGTCCGCCAGGGCCTGGTAAGATTATGTCTATTCAGGGGCTGAGAAAATTGAGGCTTCAAGAGTGATTGAACAAAGTGGCATAACTAGTAAATAGTGATTTTCTATTTCCTAACCCAGAGGGCAGTTTTGAGAAGTATTTTTAAATTGTGTGTGTGCTTTGATTTAATGTTAAGTATTAACTGAAATAAATCAAGATAGGTGCGACAAGATATTCACAATAAAGTTCAGAGAATTTTTTTTTTTTTAGGTATTAGTAGGGGACAGAGCTCTGTGGACTAAAGCGATCACAGACACATTTCCCCCCAAGAATGCAGGATTTCAGTTTAGTTGTGAGAGATGACTGTGAAGAGGGGGAGGGCCATTGCACTTCAAACAGACGCTCAGCTGGAGCAAAGACAAGCAATGAGAAATAGGCAGGTCTGAGGTGGAAATGGAGGAGACAGAGGCTCCGAGGGGTAGTGGGAGCTGAGTCTCCTTGTAGTTGCTGGCTGTGTTGCCTTGGGCAAAGGGCCCCACCTTGTTGGTTCTCTGGGTCCCTTTAATGGTAAATACTTCCCTAGGTTTTGAGAGGACTAAAGGAAACAGTGTATGCTAAGTTAGTTGTAGTTTATTCAACCTTATTAGGAAGAATAGCGTAGTATTGACCAGCGATCACACAAGAAATGATAGCTTTTGTGCTCTTAATATCACAGCGTTGATGGCTGGCTTGCAGGAGGTTGGCAGCACAATGAAAAGAACTGAGTAGCTCCCCAGGGAATCTGATCTTGAAGCAAGATCTTCATCTGTGTGCCTTACCCCTCAACCCCACCCAAACCTCACTGCTCCTTAACTGCAGGTGGGGGTTGTTTTATCTGAACTCTCTTCCTCAATATTACTCTTTAGTTTGCTCTTAAAGTCACTGTCAAGAAGCATCATCCAGGCCGGGCACGGTGGCTCACACCTGTAATCCCAACCCGGTGGGAGGCTGAGGTGGGTGAATCACAAGGTCAGGAGATTGAGACCATTCTGGCTAACACAGGTAAAACCATCTCTACTAAAAATACAAAAAAAAAAAAAAAAAAAAATTAGCCGGGTGTGGTTGTATGCGCCTGTAGTCTCAGCTACTCGGGAGGCTGAGGCAGGAGAATCACTTGAACCCAGGAGGCAGAGGTTGCAGTGAGCTGAGATCGCTCCACTGCACTACAGCCTGGGTGACAGAGCGAGATTCTGTCTCAAAAAAAAAAAAAAAAGAAGCATCATCCATTGGGTAAAATATATTAAGACAAAATCTTCCTTCAAATGCACCCATTTTGGAGCTAGCCCTGTCTCGAGTCTAGTAGGCTTTGATGCTTAGGAAGGGAAGTCATGTGGTATAGTAGAATTAGAGTAGACTCTAAGATCTGACACAGGTTTGATTTCATGAACATCTCTCTGTGTACCTTGGGTGAGCCATTGAACCTCTCCAGGTTTCAATTTTCATTGTCTACAAGATGCGAAAAAATAATACCAACCACTCAGGGTGATTGTGAAGATTCAAGATAAATATATAAAGCGGCTGTCAAATAGTAGGTGCTCGGCTCATTGTCATTATTGTTGATCCAGTTCAAGATCTGTATCTGAAGAGCCTAGGAATTAACTCCTACTTAATTTTCTGGGACTTTCCCCAGGCATTGTAAATACACCAGGGGCTCAATCATATCAGCTGGCTTTCCATTCTCAGCTGTGTTGCTAAAAAAGCTGTGTTGGCCATAAGCAAGTCCCCTAAATCATTTAAGTCTCAATTTCTGCATCCATGGAATGGGGGCAGGACCCTGTATAAACTCTAGCATTAACATTTTTAAAAGGCTATGCATAACACAAAAAGAACTCACAGTTTTTCGTTTTTGAGGTGGAGTCTCACTCTGTCGCCTGGGCTGGAGTGCAGTGGTGCCATCTTGGCTCACTGCAACCTCGGCCTCCCAGTTTCAAGCAATTCTTCTGCCTTAGCCTCCCAAGCAGCTGGGATCACAGCACCTGCCACTACACCCAGCTAATTTTTCGTATTTTTAGTAGAGACGGAAGTTCACCATGTTGGCCAGACTGGTCTTGAACTCCTGACCTCATGATTCTTCTCCCCGCCTCGGCCTCACAGGTGTCAGCCACTGCGTGGGGCCAATAGTACATTTTTGAGAGAAACTATTTCAGGCCAGACACAGCAGCTCATTCCTGTAATCCCAGCACTTTGGGAAGCCAAGGTGGGCAGATCACTTGAGCCCAGGAATCAGAAACCAGCCTGGGCAACATGGCAAAATCCTGTGTCTACAAAAAAAAAAAAAGTTACCTCAGCATAGTGGTGCATGCCTGTGGTCTCAGCTACTTGGGAGGCTGAGGGGAGAGGATCACCTGAACCCAGAAGGTGGAGGTTGCAGTGAGCTGAGATCACACCACTGCACCCCAGCCTGGGCAACAGAACAAGACTCTGTCTCAAAGAAAAAAAACAAACAAACAACTATTTTACCAATAAGTCCAAAGCACTAAGGAGGTTGCAGGATTGTTTCCAAGACTCAGCAATGTCACTGAGGACATAGGTGTTTTTCCTGTCTTATCTGTCACCCTTTGTATTAATGGCAAAAAGCTACAGCACCTGTAACCTTTACATTTTTCCACAAGAATATCCAAAGGCCATAAGGAAGGGCAGTTTCTCCTCATGTACATTTTATATCAGGGATAAAAGTGTTTTTTTCCTCCCAGGATTTCTCTTGAGTTCACCACCTGGAAAAAGAAATGGAATTACCATGATTGATTTAGACCAAGATGTCTAAACTATGGTACTATTGACATTTTGGGCAAGATAATTCTTTATTGTGGGGAGTGCCTTATGCATTATATGAAGCATCCCTGACCTCTATCCACTAAATACCAATGGCACCCCCTTTGATAATAAAAACATGATAATAAAAAATGTCTTCAATATTGTCTAGTATCCCTGATAGGGCAAAATGACCCCAGTTGAAAACCACTAATTTATACTGATCTGCACTTAAATCCTCCCAGGAGATGGGAAAGGATAACCTTCCCAAAACACATAGCAAAATTAATACCTGTCAGCAAGGAATAAAGCAGGGGGCTTGAGAGAACAGAGAAGTTGACACTTGGCTCTGTCTGATACAAGGGAGGAACTGGTAAAACAACTAAAGGTACCCATTCTGGAAGCAATACAGTTTCAGCTAAGAGAACTGACAGCTAATTCCAAATGTTGGTGACACCAGTCTACAGAAGAAAAGGAGGACAGAATGAACACTTATTGAGGATCACCAATTACCTGTCCTTTGTTGCATTTTTTCATATGAATTTTGCTTTTAATTCTGAGAGCGCTACAGTGAAAGACTAAGCTTGCGTCATTTGACTCCTAGAGGGTTATGACCGGAGGCGGGCAGATCCTACATTCACTTGTTCCACAGACCCCTTTGGTAGCCTGGAGAAGTCTGCTGGATCCTGTCTTAGAATAGTTTTTAACTGCATAAAACAGAGTATCAGTACTTGTACTTGTTTCAGTATAGTGAAAGGATATAGGCAAAGACTTAGGAGGAATGGCTGGGGGGATTCAAGAGGGAATTTGTTTTGTATGAATTTGGATCTTTAAGAACACCTCCAGTTTATTCGTTTTAATTCTTATTTTTCTTTCCTGTTTTTGTAAAAAAAAAAAAAAATTGGGACAGGGCTTCACTTCGTCACACAGGCTGGAGTGCAGTGGCTCCATCTCGGCTCACTGCAACCTCTGCCTCCCAGGCTCAAGTGATCCTCCCACCTCAGCATCCCAAATAGCTGGGACCACAGGTATGCACTATCACACCAGGCTATTTTTTTGTATTAATATTTTTAGTGCAGATGGAGTTTCACCATGTCGCCCAGGCTGGTCTCAAACTCCTGAGCTCAAGCCATCTGCCCTACTCAGCCTCCCAAAGTGCTGGGATTACAGGTGTAAGTCACCGCATCCAGCTAATTCTTACTTTTCTAACTATAAAATTAATGTACCCCGATTGAAAAACAATGAGAGAATATAGAAAAGTATAGAGTGCTCATATTACCATCACCCAGAAACATTCACCATTGACATGTTAGTAAGCCTTTCCAAACGTGTATTTTTATACGTATATACATACGCACAGGGACATACATAGAAATACACTTTTTCTCACCAAAATGGAACCTTCATAATTATTTGTAACCTGCTCTTTTTCATTTAGCAGTTCAGGAACATTTTTCTGACTTAGAAACTTTTATTCTAGATTGGGAATGGCAAAGTATATTCCACAAGCCATATCAGGCCCTCTGCCTGCTTTAGTTAATAAAGTTTTATTAGAACACAACCATGCTCATTTGTTTGCATATTGTCTGTAACTGCTTTCACATTACAAACAGGAGAATTCGGTAGTTGTGACGGAGCTCATATGGCCCACAAGTCTAAATTTTTATTATCTAGCCCTTTAAAAAGAAAGTCTGGGGACCTATAAGCTAGATCATGGATTTTAAACCTGAGGGTTTATGAATTTAGGTTGGTGGGAAAGATTACATCTTTATTTTTACCAGTTCTAGCTGAAATGTAACATATCTTTCAAATTATTGGTATAGATAGTAAATCACAGTTGTGTTAGCAACACCTGTGAATTTGTCTCCACTAAAAACCATAGGTATTAATATACTACAGAGAGTTTGTCATAGGTATCTTAATTTATTTATGTTTACCACTACTTGAAAATTATAATTATTAGACCTGGTACTATATCTTTTTATTTTATGACTTTAAAAACAAGAATCAGCTGGACACAGTGGCTCACGGCTATAATCCCAATTCCCTGGGAGGCCAAGATAGGGGAATCACTTGAGACCAGGAGTTCAAGACCAGCCTGAGCAACATGGTGAAACCCAATCTCTACCAAAAATACAAAAATTATCTAGGTGTGGTGGCACGCACTCGTAGTCCCAGTTACTCGGGAAGCTGAGGTGGGAGGATGACTTGAGCCTAGAAGATTGAGGCTATAATGAGTATGATGGTACCACCACACTCCAAATCAGATCCTGTCTCAAAAAAAAAATCACATTTATAAATACATTACACAAAAATTAGTATTCTGATAATTTTATTTCTATGTATCCGTTTTCTTCACAATCCTGTGTATTCAGCTTTACGCCATCTAAAACATTATTCTGAGAAGACATTGATTACATTTCTCCAGATTGCCAAAGGGGTCCATGAAACAAGAAAAGGTTAAGAATTTTCAATTTAGATAATTTTTCATGGCTGTCTATTATTTCACTGTTGTTGCTATTTAATCAATACCTAGGCTATTTCCAATTTATTGCTCCTATTTTAAAATAATTTTTAAATATTATTTTAAAATATGTTATTTTAATTATTTAATAAATAATTATAATTGTTTTAAAATAATTTTTTAAACCCCATGAGGTATGCAAATCCATATACTCTTGTCTAAGTAAATATTTACATATTTACCTGGAATAAATTTCTTCAACTGAACTGTTGAATCAGTGGTGAAACCCTTTCTTAAGTTCCCGGATACATGTTGCCAAGTTTTTTTTTTTTTTTTTTTTGAGACAAGGTCTCACTCTGTTGCCCAGGCTCAAGTACAGTGGTGCAATCAGGACTTATTGCAGCCTCAACTCCCACTTCAGCCTCCTGAGTAGCTTGAACAACAGTCACATGCCACCAACCTGGCTAATTTTTTATATTTTTAGTAGAGATGAGGTTTCACCATGTTACCCAGGCTGGTTTTGAATGCCTGAGCTCAAGCAATCCACCTGCCTCTGCCTCCCAAAGTGCTGGGATTGCCAAACATTTAATAGTAACAATGATGATGGTGGTGGTAGTGATGATGATGATGATACAAACATGGTACTTACTATATGCCAGACACTGTTGTAAGCATTTTTCATGTAATAACTCATTTAACCTTCTGAGGACACCATAATTATCCCCTTTTGCAGATGAGCAAACTGGAACAGAAAAGTAAACTCTCCTAGAGTCACACAGCTACTCGGGCAGGATAGCTTCATAGTCTCTGCTCTTCATGAGACACTCTGAAAACCCACTGCAAAGGCAGCTGAGATATGAATGACAGGAAGGAGCCAGCCCTGATGAGACCAGGCCAGGAGAGTATCCCAGGAGAAAGGGAACAAGGAGAGGGCGTGGCGTAGCCACAGCTGATGAGCGAAGCCTAGATTGCAGAGAGAGATTGGAGAGAAAGCCCAGATCACATAAGGCTCTGGGAAGCCATTGACGGGTGCTGAGCCAGGAAGTGGTGGAACCTGAACAGCACTGTGGAAACAGCCCTCTGACTGGTGGGGGGATTATTCCCAGGGGCAGCGCAAGAACAGAAGCAGGATGTCACATTGGGAGGCTATTGTGAAGGCCCAGGCTGGGATAAATATGGTTAGGCCATGCCTAGTCATCAAATTTGTGATATATTTGAATACAAAGCCAAACACTACTTCCTTGGTATATCTTCAGTCTTTTCTGATCATGGGATCCTCCTCTACTATCTTTGAAAATATATTTCTTTCTGAGGGATTTTAAGATCCTGGCCACAAAATACAAAGTGAAATACATATTTTAAACTTATCTGATAAATTTGATGTCTAGACTCTGACTGTCCAATAGTAATATATCACAAGTCACATATGTAACTTTAAATGTTCTAATTGTGACAGTAAACAAGTTGAAAGATACAGGTGAAATTAATTTTAATAACATATTTTATCATTATTACTTAAATATATGACCCAATATAGTATCACTTCAATATGTCATCAACATTTACAATTAGTAATGAAATATTTTACATTCTTTTTTAATATTGAGCTTTACAATTCTGGTATATATTTTACCCTCACAGCAAATCTCAAAATCTCAATTTTCCTTGAGAGCTTGTAGTATTTTGGCTACAAAATACAAAGTAAAATACATATTTTAAATTCATCTGATAAATTTGTTCTGTCAGGAACATGACCATTCCACAGAAATATAATTTGTCACATCTGTCATTTTAAATGTGCTACTAGTGACTTTAAAAAGAAACAGAACCAGCCGCATTTCATGAGCTCAATAGTTGCATATGTCAAGCAGCTACTACGTTGGACAGCACAGCTCTAGAACACTCAAATTCTTTCAAAATAGCAACAAAAGGCTGGGTGCAGTGGCTCGCACCTGTAATCACAGCAGTACTTTGGGAGGCTGAGGTGGGCGGATCACCAGGTCAGGAGATCGAGACCATCCTGGCCATGGTGAAACCCTGCCTCTACTAAAATACAAAAAATTAACCGGGCATGGTGGCGTGTGCCTGTACTTCCAGCTACTTAGGAGGCTGAGGCAGGGGAATCGCTTGAACCTGGGAGATGGAAGTTGCAGTGAGCCAAGATCAAGCCACTGCACTACAGCCTGACAACAGAGCAAGACTCCATCTCAAAAAAAAAAAAAAAAAAAAAAAAAAGCAAACAAAATAGCAACAAAATACCTAAACCATATGGAAATAATTCTAGCAAGCCATGTATAGAAGCTGCATATATTTTTTAAACAGGAGGATTGCATAAGACCAGAAGTCTTATGCAAAAAAAAAGCAAAAAACAAAATAGCAACAAAACCTAAACCATATAGAAATAATTCTAACAAGCAACATATAGAAGCCGTATATATTTTTTAAACAGGAAGATGGCATGACTCCATCTCAACAAAAAAAATTTTTTTAATTAGCTCGTTTTGGTAGTGCACACCTGTAGTCTTAGCTGCTCAGGAGGCTGAGGCAGGAGGATGGCTTGAGCCCAAGAGTTCAAGATTGCAGTGAGCTATAAGGCAAATCTAAAAGGACTTCAGACAGATTAGTGGTTGCCTGGGACTGGGGGTGATGGAGGAATTGCGGGGATGCTGCCTAAAGGATAGGGAATTTCTTTTGGAGATGATGATATTGTTATAAAATTGATGTAATAATGGTTGTACAACTCTGTGAATATACTAAAAACCATTGGATTGTGTACTTTAAGTGGGTCAGTTATGTGGCACATGACATATCTCAACAAAGCTTTTTTTAAAAAACCCGCATATTTATCTAGTAATCTAAGATAAGATCATGAGTCATGAAGACTGATAACAGAATGTACCTGATAACAGAAAACTGTGGGATAGGAAATCAGAAGCCCTATGACCATATGAGCTTCTTGTCCCTCATCTGTGAACAGTACCTACACTACCTACTTAACCACACAGTTAATTGGGATGATGACATAATAACTTAATCTTCAAATAAAATTGTATTGGTCACCTACTGTGCACCAGGCATTTTTCTAGATGCTGGGATGTGGACACAATAGTGAACAAAACAAGTGGATATTATGCTCTCAGGAAGTCTTTCCTAGTATAGGCAACAGGCAAAAAATAACTAAACCAATACTTGCCATGTTTTTTTGAGTATGACACCAAAAGCACAGGCAACAATAGCAAAAATAAACAAGTGGGACCACATCAGACCCAAAAGCTTCTACACAGCAAAGCTAGCAGTCAGCAAAATGAACAGGCGGCCTGCAAAGTGAGAGAAAATATCTGCAAACCACATGTCTGCTAAGGGGTTAATATCCAAAATATATCAAGGAACTTATACAATTCAATAGCAAAAAAAAAAAAAAAAAAAACAACACAACCCAATTAAACAGTGGGCAACGGAATAGATACTTTTCCAAGGAAGACATATGAAGGGCCAATAGGTATATGAAAAAAATGCTCAACATCACTAATAATCAGGGAAAGGCATATCAAAATCACAATGAAATATCACATCATGCCTGTTGGGATGACCGTTGTCAAACAAAAATAAGAACTAAGTGTTGGCAAGGGTGTGGAGAAAAGAGAACCCTTATACACCATTGGTGGGAATGTAAATTGATATAGCCATTATGAAAAACAGTATGAAGTTCCCGAAAATATTAAAAACAGAACTACTATATGATCCAGCAATTTCACTCCTGAGTATATATCCAAAGGAAATGAAATCAATATATCAGAGAGACACTTGCACCTTTGTGTTTATTGCAGCATTATTCATAGTAAACAAGATACAGAAACAATCTAAGCATCCACTGAAAGATGAATGGATAATAAAAATGTGGTATACATATGCAATCAAATATTACTCAGCATTAAAAAAGGAAACCCTGCCATTTGCAACACCATAGATGAATTTGGAGGACACTATGTTAAGTGAAATAAGTCAGACACAGAAAAACAAATAGTGTATGATCTCACTTCTATGTGGAATTTTTAAAAAGTCAGACTTATAGGCCAGGTACAGTGGATCATGCCTTTAATCCCAGCACTTTGGGAAGCCAAGAAGGAAGGATTGCTGGAGGCCAAGAGTTCAAGACCAGCCTGGGTAACATAGCAAGACTCCATCTCTACATTTTAAAAAAAATTAGCTGGGCATGGTGGTACATGCCTGTAGTCCTAGCTACTCAAGGGACTGAGACAGGAGGATCACTTGACCCAGAAGTTCGAGGTTGCTGGGAGCTATGATCATGCCACTGCAGTACAGCCTAGGTGACAGAATGAGATGCTGTCTCTTAAAAAAAATAAATAAATAAAGTCAAACTCATAGAAGTAGAGCATAGAACTGTGGTTGTCAGGGACTGAAAGTGGGTGAAAATGGGGAGATGTTGGCCAAAGAGTCCAAACTTTCAGTTATATGATGAATAAGTTCTGAGGATCTATAGCCTGCTGACTATAGTTAATATACTATTTAATAATACTGTGTCATTTACTTGAAATTTGTTGGGAGAGCAGATCATAAGTATCCTCATCACACACAAACACACAGAAGATGGTAACTTGCGTGGTGATGAATGTGTTAATTCACTTGATGGTACTAATCATTCCACAATGTATATGTATATCAAAGCATCACATTGTTTACCTTAAATATATGCCATTTTTGTCATTTATACCTTGATAAAGTTGAAAAATAAATATATTGGATGATGATAAGATGATAAATGAAAAGTAAAGCTAGGTAAGAGGTGAGAGAACAATGTCTGGGGATACTCTTCTACACATATAATGCCACATGATACATGGGGTGCTATTCGGAGACCTCAGGGAAGAGGTGGCATTTCAGTGATTTGAGAAAAATATGTCAGCAGGCTTTATAAACTGCAAAATATTAAGGAATATTTGTTGTTACTGCTATGAATGATATTAATATACCTGTGTGTACTCTGCAAGACATAAGCATAAGCTTCAGATTTCTCTTTCATCCACAAATATGTCTGTTGTGAACTCAATTGTGTTTCCCTAAAATTAATAGGTTGAAGACCTAACCCTCAGTGGGTCTCTGCAAGAGGTAGAGAGGATTCAACCCTGTTCTGCTAACTCCAAAGCTCTTACCTATTATTTTATTGCTGTTGACATTTACTTATATTTCCTTTCCATATTTTTCTAAGCATATATATGACATGTAATATAACATTAAACTTGTAATATGTATATTTATGTCCTGCCATTTAAAAATAACATTGTATCATAAATAATCTCAAAGGCCTTTTTGTAGTTTTATTGTATATATGTATGTGTGTGTGTGTGTGTGTATGTATCATACATTTCTTATTGAAATTGATTCATTTTTTGTTGTTGTTACTTTTATTTGGAAAGAAATCTACTTTATCCACTGTATTTTCTAGTTAGTTATTGCTGGTATGCAAAATGCTACCAATTTTTATTTACATCATATCCTGGAAATTTTCTAATCCATCTTCTATAGCCTAAGAACTTCATCTCATTCTTTCCAATACTATTTCTCATATTTTATTTCATGTCTTATTCGCATTGGCCAGAACATCCACAACAATCTTAAATCTAATTTTAATGGGAATATATTTCACTATTCAACATAGTTTCCTGCTGATATGAGATAAATGTTCTTTGCACACTGAGGAAATAGACTACTCTTCGTATTTTTCTAAGACATTTTTATTAGATATGAATGTGATAATATTAGGTGCCTTTTCTAAGTTTATTAAACAATAATTTTTATATGAAACCTTCTAAAGTATCACATTTCCATATAAAACTCTTTTGAAATACTAATATAATCTGTACTTGGTCATCATAAATGATTATTATAATGTTAAATTTTATTTAACATTATTCTAGAAAAGTTTATGTAGTAAAGATATGAATTATTTATTTTGTGATGGTGTGAGACTTCACTGGTTTGGCCTTGGAAGCTACTTTAGAGATAATTTTTTAACTAATAGTTCAATTTTCCTCTAAGATTATTTGGTAGTTTTATGTTCTCACAAAATATCACCCATTTCTTTCAAATCCTCAAATATATTAATAGGTAGAGGACATTTGTTTTTCCTTGCTGTTTTTCATTTGAAATTTCTTTTATCAGGCTGGGTGCCGTGGCTCATGCCTGTGATACCAGGTTAGGAGGCTGAGGCAGGCAGATCACCTGAGGTCGGGAGTTCAAAACCAGACTGACCAACATGGAGAAACCCCGTCTCTATTAAAAATACAAAATTAGCTAGGTGTGGTGGTGCATGCCTTTAATCCCAGCTGCTTGGGAGGCTGAGACAGGAGAACTGCTTGAACCTGGGAGGCGGATGTTGCAGTGAGCCAAGATCATGCCTTTGCACTACAGCCTTGACAACAAGAGTAAAACTGTCTCTAAAAAAAAAAAATTCTTTTTTCTGTTTTCCCTGTTTTTCTGGGTAAAATTTCCTGAGATTTGTCTATTTTACTGTTTTTCCTTTTAAAAGCTTATCTAATTATTTATTCATTAAATTGTTCTTCTTTTCAAATCCACTAACTTTTGCTCAACATTTATTATTTTTTTCTTCTGTTTTTCAATGCCTATGTTTTATCACTTTGATAAGCTCTGTGTTGAACAGTCACTTCATTTATTTTTGTACTTCCTTAAGCCAGTGATTTTGCTCAGAGTTTGGTTTTGCTGGATTTCTGAAAATATTCTTTTTACATTAATTTCTAAATTGTCAGAAATCAATCATACTTTTTATTTCTCTTTTGACTCAGTATTTTTGGGAAAAGTATTTCCTTTCTTTTTCTTTCTTTTTTTTTTTTTTTTTTTTTTTTTGAGATGTGGTATCCCTCTGTCACCCAGGTTAGAGTGCAATGATTTGATCTCAGCTCACCACAACCTCCACCTCCCAGGCTCAAGCGATCCTCCCATCTCAGTCTCCTGAGTAGCTGGGGCCACAGGCAGACCTATGCCTGACTAATTTTTTGTATTTTTGGTATAGACAGGGTTTTACCATGTTCCCCAGGCTGATCTCGAACTCCTAAGCTCAAGCAATCTACTGGCTTGTCCTTCCAAAGTGCTGGGATTATAGTCAAGAGCCATCACACTTGACCCTATTTTTGTTTATTTCCAAAATTTATTTCTGGTTTCTTTTTCTTCTTTTTCTTTTCTGTTTTTTTTTTGTTGTTGTTGTTGTTGAGACAGGGTCTCACGGAGGCTAGAATGCAGTGGTGTGATCACAGCTCACTGCAGCCTTGGCCTCTTGCACTCAAGCAATCCTCCCTCCCACCTCAGCCTCCCAAGTAGCTGGGATTATAGCCACATGCCACAAGACCTGAATAATTTTGTTTTGTTTTGTTTTTTAATTTAGAGCTAGGGTCTTACAATGCTGCTCAGGCTGGTCTCACACTCCCGGGCTCAAGCAATTCTCCCACCTTGGCCTCCTAAACTGCTAGGACTACAGGCATGAGACACTGCACCCTAAAATTTATTTCTTACACCTTTGTTATTCATTTATAATTTCATTACACTATATTCAGGACATTTGATCTGTATTTTCATTTGGGGAAGTTATTTTTTCACTATGCTAACCCATAGTCAATTTTTATAAAAATTAATGTGTGCCCAAGAAGAGCATATGGTTTATAGATACAAATATACATATTAAATCTTAATTTATTGTTCAAATTTTCTCCTCTACAGGTATTTTTTAACTAGCAGATTTGTAAAAGTGTATGAATAATGTTTCAAAAGCTCCCACAGTTACCTTTTATCCATTCTTCCTTTTTTCTCTGGCTCTTTGACAAACAATGCATGTACATTACTGACTCTTCTACCTTTGCTGTCCATTTTAACTTTTATCAGTATAAAATTTCCTCTCGTCTCATTAATGCTTTTTTTTTTTTGCCTCAGATTCTACACTGTCAGAAAATAAGTTTGCCATCTCTGTGTTCTTTCCTTTGCATTTGCCAGAAAAATCTTACTCATTCTTTTATGTCTAACCTTTTCTTATTAATTTCCTTTAGGGAGAGATTTTGTAACCAACATGCTATATTTTGTTTCTATTCTTTTAAATGGTGTCAGTTAGTAGTGAAGAAAGTGTGTTTTAATTCTCATAAGTATTTGAGTGGAAGTTGGCAGATACTGTGTCAGAGCCTGCAAGCAGATGCCATTTTAAATTAGGCCAAGTTTTTATGCTTCATCACAAAAGAAACAAGTTGCTGCTGGAAATAAACTCTAATCATTTGTTCATCTTTCTGTCACTTACTAGATTCAATTTCCGCCCAAGTGAGCCTGATATAGAGCTAATACTAATTCATTTCAGTTTCACAGGTGTTAATTTGGCCTGCCAAGCCCTGGACTAGGGTTCATTTATTTATTCACTTTTCCCAAAAATGTATTGAGAACTTAGTTGTGCTAGGCACCGTTCTGCACCCTGGAGATAAAGTGAACAAAACATGTTTGTATCCTTGAGGAAAAGACAGTACATTGTAGTTTAAAAAAAAAAAAAGCAATTGGCTGGGCGTGGTGGCTCACGCCTGTAATCCCAGCACTTTGGGAGGCCGAGGCGGGCGGATCACAAGGTCAAGAGATGGAGACCATCCTGGCCAACATGGTGAAACCCCGTCTCTACTAAAAATACAAAACATTAGCCGGGGGTGGTGGTGCGTGCCTGTAGTCCC